>CAIGRO010172128.1:0-12999 GCA_903798355.1 Fraxinus baroniana
TGATAAGATGAATGAAATATGTTGAGTTAATCAAGAAATTCTTTTGTAATAAATGAAATAGAGTTTAAACTCAAGTAATCTCAATGATTTTCAATAAATAAGTTCTTAAAAATTCTCTTGTAAGTTGGTAGAATTGAATGCAAAAGAAATGGATATTTATATAGTAAAAAGAAACACTCTCGGGTAAGTTCGGTTGACCAAAATATATACGTTGAAAGATTACCATTGGACTTTTGGTTGACCAATTTTCGGTTGATCGAATTTTTTTATTTTATTTTTTTTCAAAATCTATTTCATATTATGAATTAAAAGTATTTTTATGCAAGTGTTGAATTATGAAAATAATTTGAGCTTTATGCACTTGCTAAGAATTGAAGAGTTAATTGTAAATGTAAATTTAAGGCTATAACTTCTTCTAGGCTTTAATCTTCAAAATTCTTGTTCTTGTTCTCTTCGAATCTCATTTGATTGATTGTTCTTCAACAGATGACGATTTGACTCTTTGAATGCTTAAGAAGATATATTCATGAAAAACTTAAGAGACAAAACTTGTTCGAAACATAAGTGTTTTGTTTGTTATAATCAAAACAAGTGAAGTTATATTAAATCATAGGTCAACAATTTCCCCATTTTTGATTATGACAAACAATATGTGATTTGTAGAATATACAAGATATTCCCCATGTCTTTTACACATCAATGGCAACCAAGTTTATATCATATATAGCATGATGTTCTAAAGACATGCATTTTCACAATTCATTAACATAGTAAATCACATCTAGAAGTCATCATACTTAATAGAAATGATTAAACTTACAAATTCCATAATGATAAGTCACAATACATAGTTCATAACAAAATAGAAATAGCAAGTCACAATTACAATCACATTTTCCTTCCTTTTCCCCCTTTTGGCATTATCAAAAAGGAATGAGGACAATGAAGCTAGAAGAAATTCTCCCTTAATTAAGGCATAGGTACAAGTTAGGATAAACAAGTGAAAGTAATCATAGGTCATGACATGAAAGATAAAAACATGAGTTCAAAAACAAAATAGAACAAAGAGATTATGTTTTAATCTTCTACCGGTGGAGGAGGCCCTTGAGGATAAATGGAATACATGTGTGAATGACCTGCCAACCTTTCCAACATCCGATCAATGAAAGAGAGTGGAAAATAATCCTTCCGAGTAGCAGTATTTAGTTTGTAGTAGTCAATGCAAACTCTTCATCCCGTAACCGTCCTGGTGGGTATCAACTCATTATTTTCAATCTCAACCACTGTGATGCCCCCTTTCTTTGGTACGACTCGAACCGGGTTGACCCAAGCGCTGTCTGAGATAGGATAAATTATTCATGCATCCAACAGTTTAATCATATCGGCTCTAACCACTTCCTTCATGTTTGGGTTAAATCTTTGCTACCCATCGACGCTCGGTCTAAGGTTTTGTTCCATGAGAATCTTGTGCATGTAAAGTGAAAGGTTGATCCCTTTTATGTCGGCAATAATCCACCTAATTACTGTCTGATTTTCTCTCAGCACCCTAAGTAATTTCCCTTCCTCCATCTTGCTGATTGAGTTTGAAATTATAACCTGAAGTGTAGATGATTCCCTTAAGTAAGCATACGAAGATGGGGTGGTAGTTGTTTGAGCTCTAACTTCGATGGTTGCTGAGTTTATGGTAGTGTTTTGGTAGACCGGTTCCCAACTCCTCAAAATTCCTCTTTCGTACATATGGTGGATTTGTTTCCAAAAATCTTGCAAAGACGTCGATCTCTATAGAATCGGTGTGAATGGACTAAGAATGCACGATACAAGCTTTATAAGTGTCAGATGGATGTTGTAATTGAAAGGTGTCATGAACTGTACTATCAACCATGTTGATTTTAAAATAGTTGTCTGACTCGTAGAATATTTCATAGCCTTGAAAACATTGAAAAAAGCTTGTTGCTCCCCTAATCTCAGAATTAGTTGACCTCACTGTACATCTATCAGAACCCTTCCAGTAGCCAAAAATGGTCAACCCAATATAAGTGGCACATCATTATCGTCTTCCATGTCTAGAATGAGGAAGTCTGCTGGAAATATGAGCTTCTCAACCTTTACCAAAACATCTTCAATGATTCCACGTGGATGAGTGAGTGATCGATTGGCTAGTAGAGTCACCTGGTTGGTTTAGCTTCTCCCAATCCAAGTTTCCTGAAAATAGAAAGTGACATTAGATTAATACTGGCACCCAAATCACATAAAGCTTTATCAAAATAATAATTACCAATAGTGCATGGTACAGTAAAACTCCCTGGATCTTTTAATTCTGGTGGAAACTTTTTCTGAATTCTCGCACTGCATTCATCTGTCAGCATTAGAGTTTCATGATCATCCAGTTTACATTTGTTGAATAGGATGTCCTTTAAAAACTTGGCGTAACTGGGTATCTGTATAAGTGCTTTAGCCAATGGGATATTGATGTGAAGCTTCTTGAAGACCTCCAGAAATGTCATGTATTGCTGGTCCATCTTCTGCTTTTTTACCCTCTGGGGAAATGAAACTAGGGGTTCATGTAGATTTATGGGTGTGGTTGCTTTAGCCCACTGTATATCTGATGTCTCTTTTATAGATGTTTTCCTAGGTTGCTCAGTCTGCTTCTTACGATCTTCATTAATAGGTGGTACTACTTCTTTATTTACACCGGGTCTCTTCACATGCATTTCAAGTAATTGAAACCCGCTTCCTATAGTAATAGCTTGGACATGTTCTATGGGATTTACTTCAGTATTACTCGTCATGTACCTGGAACTCTTCCTATCACAGAAAGTGGTATTTGTCCCACATGTATTTCCAGGTTCTTAATTGTAACCCCCTAATTGTAGAGAGTTGTTTTGGTCTTCCTTATAAATTGATTGTTTGTTTCCATGTACTTGTTAGTGTTCCCCATTAATTTTGCAATCATCTCCTCCAATTGGGGTTTCTTTTCCTGCTGATACTGCCTTTGAGACCTGTTTTGATTTTGATTTTGATTTCCTCTCCAAGAGAAATTTGGATGATTTCGCCACCCAGGATTGTAAGTATCAGAATGTCGTTGTTTTGTTGACGTTGACCCCATGGCACGTATTCCACCTACTCCATTCCCTATGAAAGAATTGGGTACTCAACTGTGCTATGTTCCGCTCCATACTCTTTACAATTCAGCTTTATTGCTTGTGTTGCACTTGTAGGTTGTGATATGCTCTCCACTTTGTGAAATAAGGAATCAATTTTAGCAAATAAAGCTGAGTAAATGTCAACCTCGTAGACTTCGACTGATTTCTTTGTACCCACATGCTCAGAGGACCACATAGCTAAAGTGTTTACCATTCTCTCAAACAATTCTCATTCTCCATCAATAGTTCATGTGATTATGGAGCCAATGGATGATAAATCCACCATGCTCCTAAAAGAAGGAAGCAGCCATGTACAGAAAAATATAATATGTGTCTTTCTGTTGAATCCATGTTGAGGACATTTACTTAGCATGTTTTTAAACCTTTTCTAAGCCTCATCAAATGACTCAGACTCACTCTGACTGAATATTGATATTTCGTGCCTCATTCTTTCTACTTTGGATGGTGAGAAAAATTTAGTACAGAATTTGTGAGCCAAAGCCAGATCATTCCAAGTAGTTATGCTCGCCACATGAAGTGAATCCAACCATTCGAGTGCCTTATCCCCTAGGTTGTGTGGGAACAACTCAGCCTAATCATATCTTCTGATACTCCTTGGTACCCGAAGTGTTGACATATATCCAAGAACTGGGATATATGTGTTTGTGGATTCTCATTATCTAACACATAGAATTGATACCCATTTTGGAAGAGTTAGATAACATTAGCTTTCAGCTGGAAGTTCGGTTTTCCACCATCTCTTTTCTCTGCATTGTCGGAGCTGTAGGATTCTTCATTAGTTAAATTTATTGATTTGCCATTGGTATTTGTTCTTGGTTTTCCTACTGTATTGCTCTAGCTACCATTTGCTTGCGATGAAAGGTTCGTTCAATCTCCAAATCAGCTGGTAGCAGTTCACCGCGCAGCGACCTTAGCATGCAAAACTTGAAAGAATGGCAACAATATCACTTAGATCAACCTAAGTAGAAAGACTAAATAAAATTAAATACTTGAAATAAAAAATTAAAGATAAGTTCAAATTAGTGTCTAAGTAAATAAAATTAAACTAATATTCAATTTCCCAACAACGACGCCAAAAACTTATACACGAAAATATATTTCAAATAAAAATCATCGCAAGTGTACGGTTCGTAACAAGTAATAAAGTGGATTTTAAAGTTCCGATATCATTCCCACATGGATTGATTTAGTTCAATTTTTCTACCTTGACCTTAACCGAATCAAGAAAATATCATATTTATGTTCTAGTGAAAATAATGACTAAACTAATTAACTAAAGTGGTTGCAAGTAAACTAAGTGAACTAAAATGCAAAATGGTGCTATAAAATGAGTTGTTAAATACAAAGAATGAAAGGCACACTAGGATCACGAATCCCCATGCAATGACTTCTTTTAATCTCAATTTTACGAATTGACAACACGGTTGAAATTTGAAGAATCAATGTTCCAATTCTATCCAACAGTCTATCTAGTGTAATGTTGAACCTACTCTCTCATATACAACCAGCCTATATCCCTATGACGAATGCAGATATACAAGAATGCATGAGTTTTTGTAAACATTTAAAAATTTACGTAAGGTGTAGCGGTATATTCCTACCCCCCTAGCACACCCTACGATGATTTACACCTTGTCGAGCCATTTCCCCTCTCTCAAAGGCATGAAATATGCTACCAAATTCACACAATCATGTGTGCACATAATTGTGGAGAAAAATAATTGCATACAAATCTTTCTTGTGTTTCTCCCTCATAATTTTTGCCTCAAGATCTCCTTCAATATGTGTTCTAGAGTTTTTTCTTTGTTGGAATCCTCCTTCATATTTGACGGCTTTAATCTTTTATATTCATCATAAGATTTGTTTCCTAAAGTGTTTGAACGAATTAAGGAAACCAGATTTTTTGCGCCGGAAAATAAACATGCGACCACATGGTTATGAGCCAAGAGACCGCATGGTTCATCCAAAATGGCTCCATTTCTCCATGTTCACATGTGTGCGGTCGCATGGTTATTTCTACCGTGCGGCCGCATGGAAGATCGCACTTCCCATTTATGTTAATTTTGGTCCTTGAGTGTTGTTTTCTCCCATTTTGACTTCTTTTCTTCATTCTCCTTCGCCTAACATCCTTTGCACTCATCAAATTAGTACCTAGCTCATTTCCATTCTCGATTCGTGCTTAGGGTCTTCTATCGGCTATTTGCACTTCAGCCCCCGAACTTTTGTTTTCTTTTGTTTAGGTCATTTTTTTGTATTTTTCCTCCTGAGTTCCGCCACATTCATCAATATAGTGCTAGAAAAATAAATTAAGTTGAATTAAGCCATATTCAAATTTTTTTTTACAACAATTAGTCCTATTTTGTAGCAAAATAAGTGTAGGAAAACGCACTTATCACAAACCTTAGAAATTTCTTCCATTGAACTCTCTCTTACACTGCGAGAGCTGAAAAAGGGAAAGTTAAAAAATTGGCCGGCTAACATTGCATTTTTTCATAGGCGCCATCATCCCATCATGTAAAATATGTTTTTTTTTCTCTCTTCCGGCTATTTGCTTCAAAACCATAGAAATTCTTGTTGAAGAGAGTAATGTTCAATGAGTCAATACCCCTATTACTATAAGTAAAAAGTTGTTCATGAATTTATTTACTGTTTTAGGACACTTAAGAGAAATATATGTAGACGACTAACTTTGAATTTTTTACTTCCAAGTTTTAGGTAGCGGAGGGATGGACCTGGTTTTATGTGTTACTCGTGCAAAAAAGCATATGCAGTTGGTTTTTGTTGATATTGGACATAATCTATGGAAATTAAACCCCCTTTTGAGTTTTTGTTTTGTTGTTTACGCATTTTTTTCATTTTGGATGTATGGGTTATATAGGGGATTGGGTTCTTAACTTTTGTAGTGATATAACTAAGAGAATACAAAATGATCATATTTTCAGTACTGAAAACTATGTATGTAATGGTATTTTTTGAAAAAGATTCTGGTTTCTAGTCAAATAACTTATCGTCTAATGATTATTGAAGCTTCATTTTTTTGTTGTGATTTGTTGTGCTGAGTAATTTTTGAGCTATTAGCCGATTTGTTGAATTGATAGTATGCAAGTGGAATTGGGACCTCTTCTTCTGCAATTGATGACTATAGGAAAATGGTGTTTGAAGGGGTGTTTATTAGATATTTTATTTCCTTTAACTCATTGCCAGCTAGTTTGTTCCGTTAATTATGTTTAGTTGCTAGCTAAGCATTAACTTTGTTTATTTATATGTTGCATATTTGTAAACGCCACACGTGAAATGAGATTGAATAAATTCATTTTTCACCGTTTCTCTCTTCTTCAATTCAATATGGTATCAGAGCATTTGTTTGATTTCTGATTCTTTTCCTTTGTTCGTTTCGAAATTGAATCAGAACTTGATAATTACAGTTACTACATTCAATGATCCAACATTTCCATGGCAACTGATGCTACAATGTTATCAGACACAGCAGAAAGCAATCATTTCATTACGATGAGTTGAGCCCTTATTATCTTTATCATTCGGATAGTCCAGGACTTATTCTGGTTTCTGAACTTACTGGTGAAAATTACACCTCCTGGAGCATAAGCATGATGATCACTTTGTCTGTAAAGAATAAATTTGGATTCATTGATGGTTCTATTCCGAAACCAAAAGGTAATGGCAGTCTCATTAATTCCTGGATTCGCAACAATAATATAGTCATATCTTGGATCCTTAATTCTTCTCTAAGGATCTATCAGCTAGCATTATATATTCGGTGTCTTCTTATGAGATTTGGAAGGATCTCAAGGAGAGATTTCAACAGAAGAATGGACCACACAATTTTCAGTTAAGACATGAATTGATGAATCACACTTAAGCTCAATTAACGGTAGGAGTTTATTTTACCAAACTGAAGACCATTTGGGAGCCTTGAGTAATTACCGATCGACCTATTCATGTGGAAAGTTCAATTGTATGGAAAATAAGGCCTTGGTAGATCACTATCAAACTGAATATGTGATGTATTTTTTTGATGGGGCTTTATGAGTCGTTTGCCCAAACTAGGAGTCAAATGTTACTTGTGGACCCAATACCACCCATCAATAAAGTTTTTTCCCTTGTATCCCCAAGAGGAACATCAGATGAATTTGAGCAATGTGACGGACTATCTGCTAGGAATAATCCAATGGTATTTGCCATAAAAAATGAAGGCAGTCGATCCCATAATAGCCAACAGTTTGGAAAGCCTTAGAAGAAGGATCGACCAATTTGCACATATTGTGGATTCACTGGTCACTCTGTTGACAAATGTTACAAACTTTATGGTTATCCTCATAGCTATAAAATAAGAAAAAGAATATTGCTCATCATAATCAAGTTGTTACTGTAATAATGAATTAGGTCTCAGAATCTTTTGCTCATCAAGGGAACATCGATGGATTTGTTCAAACCTTGAATCCAAAACAGTACCAGCACTTATTAGCCATGTTGAGCTCTTATCTCATATCATCTAAAGCCAATGCAGGAGCTGGTATTAACACAGAACACACATTAGGTACCTGTCTCTCTGTTTCTAATCATCCTGGCCTTCATTCTCCTAGATATTGGATAGTTGATTCTGGAGCTACAAACCATGTTTGTTTTGATCAGTCCCTATTTCATACCATGTTTCTCGTTCCAAATTCATTTGTCACTCTTCCAAACAATACTCGCATACATGTAAAATTCTCAGGCTCAATTCAGCTCAGTCCATCATTGACAGTTCATGATGTTCTTTATGTTCCTCAGTTCCAATTTAACTTACTATCTATTAGCTCTTTAACGAAAAATTCTTCATTTCATGTCAGTTTTCTTGTGGATTCTTGTATCATTCAGGAAATACCAACTATGAAGATGATTGGCAGGGGTAAGAAAGTAGATGATCTTTACATCATTGACACTACCACTTTTTCCAATTCTTGTAATTATGTCCGTACTGATACTATATGTAATTCTTCCATTTCAAAATTAAAAAATGTGTCATCATAGATTTGGCACAATAGACTTGGACATTTGTCATTTAAATGCTTAGAAATGCTGAAAGACAAGTTGTCATTCAATTGTAATGTTCATAAAGACATTCATTGTTCCATTTGTCCATTAGCAAAACAAGACGACTCTCATTTGTTTCTAACAATAATTTGTTTGCAAATTCATTTGATTTGATTCATTGTAACACATGGGGTCCATATCATACTCCAACACACGTTGGTTATTGATATTTCCTTACCTTGGTAGATGATTTTACTAGATTTACATGGCTGTTCCTTATGAAAAAAAAAAAGTCTGATGCTAAATTCATAATTCCCAAGTTTTTCTCTCTTATTGAAACACAATTTGGCAAAGTCATCAAGAAATTTAGATCTGACAATGCTCCTGAGCTAAAATTCACAGACTATTTTAATTCCAAAGGAGTATTGCATCAATTTTCTTATGTTGAATGACCTGAACAAAACTCCGTAGTGGAAAGAAAACATCAACATTTACCTAATTTAGCTAGAGCCCTTTTCTTCCAATCTCATGCTCCTATACAATTTTAGGGGGAATTTATCCTCACTGCTATATACTTAATCAATCGAACTCCATTGTCCTTATTGCGTAGTGAGTCTCCTTTCCAACTCCTTTACAATAAACCTATTGATTACACTTTCCTCAAAGTATTTGGTTGCCTATGTTATGCATCAACTCTTCCTTCCACTTGAAGAAAATTTCACCTTCGTGTTGTACCTTGTATATTTGTTGGATATTCGCCAGACATCAAAGGATACCAACTTTACAATATCGAATCCAAAAATATCTTTGTATCCCGTGATGTGATATTTCATGAAACATTGTTTCCTTTTCAATCCATATCTAGTTCTACTGAAGTCATTGACCCTTTTCCTGACTTAGTTTTACCTATACCAGCTTCTAATCTGCCTATCTCCCCTATGTCTATATCTAATTTGACTGTACATCATGATAATATTCCACCTCTACATGGTCCTGTTGTTCGAAGAACTACCTGAATCATCAAACCTCCTTCTTATTTACAGGACTATCATTGCAATTTTCTTCAACACAAATCCATGCCAGCTTTAAATATTCCTTATCCTTTACATAATTACATCTCTTACAAATCCCTTTCTTCTTCTCATTGTGCTTATCTTCTGCATATATCTTCCACCTATGAACCCCAATTCTATCATCAAGCTATCCATTATCCACATTGGTGAGAGGCTATGGCTAATGAATTAGAAGCAATGGAGGCTAACAATACCTGGTATGTTCAGACTCTTCCTAAAGGAAAACATTCCATTGGATATAAATGGATTTAAAAAATTAAACGCAAGTCTGATGGTAGCATTGAACGTTACAAAGCTCGGTTCGTGGCAAAGGGTTACACACAACAAGAAGGTTTGGATTTTTTTGAAACATTTTCACCAATTTCAAAACTTGTTAATGTTAAAGTGCTACTTGACATTGCTGCCATTAAAGGATGGCATCTTGTTATACGAAAATATGTTTCGAATAAAAACTATCGCAAGTGTACAAATCGTTCAAGTAATAAAATGGATTTTAGAGTCCAAGTATCGTTCCCAAGGAGATTTACTAGTTCGATTTTACCTATTCTGGCCTTAATCGAAACGTGAAATATGGTTAAGTTTTGTAACTAAATTATAGCTAAACTAAATGAAAGCAATAGTGGTTGAATCAATTGAACTAAATGCAATTTATATGATTGAATGCAAATTTAAGTAACTAATAGAAAATAAAAGCACTAGGTTCGCGAATTCCCATGCAATGATCCATTTTAATTCTAGTTCTACAAAATAGACAACACGTTTGAATTGATGAAGAATCAATGTTTCTAATATATTCAATATAACAAATGCAATATACAAGAATGCATGACCTTTTGTAAACACTTAGAGATTCACGTAGAGTATAGCGATATATTTCTATCCCCTATCGGCCCCTACGATGATTTATACCCTGTTGATCTTATTTCCCTTCTTTCGAATGCATAAAATAAGCAACCACACTCATACAACTATTGCACAACGATGATTTATACCCTGTTGATCTTATTTCCCTTCTTTCGAATGCATAAAATAAGCAACCACACACATACAACTATTGCACATATAATTGTAGAGAAAAAGCAATGTATATAAATCATTCAATAATTCAAAACGCGTTTTAATGTCAACAAAGTAAAACTATGAATTCAAATATCACATCACAAGATTCATCGTTCACCTGGCACATATAAATCTAGCCTAACATGATAGAAACAAAAAAAATCAAAAAATTTAATAAAGAACGACATCACCAATTTAGATTTTTGAATTGATTCTTCACGTCGTGATGTTATTCTCCTTGTTTGTGCCTTGATTTCTCTCTCAAACGCTTCAAAAGTCTCCTCCCAAGTCTGCCTAGGGTTTGAAGACAGCTTTAGGGCTTAAATAACATCCCAAGATTTGTTTTCAAAGGTGTTTAAATTGAAAAAGGAAATCAAAAGTTTCTCGCATCGGAAGACAACCATGAGGCCACATGGTAGTATTCCATGCAGTCGCATGGAACAAAAAAAAAATTCGTCCTCTAATTGTCTGATTGCATGTGTGCGGCCGCATGGTTATATTCTTTTTCCACCGAATTTTAGTATTTTAGTCATATCTTTTTCTCCGAATATCCAATTGAGGTGATTCAAAAAACTTTGGAAAACTAACTCAAAGGGATACAAATCTTCATGAAATATGAAATTTCAAATTCAAATGTCTTCTATGCCAAAAAAAGGGTCTCAAACCAAGACTAAAAATTCAAAGCATAACTTTTTCGGCTGGAAGTTGATATATGATAGTACTTTGACTATATTTCATCCCTTTAGCTTCTTTTCTCATTCAATTGATGCCTAACACTCTCAAATCTTCCTCGTGAGATCGACACATCTTTTCAGTATTTGTACTTGAGTCCTCAAACTTCGATTTCTCTTCATTTTAGCCATTTTTTGTTTTATCTCCTAATTTCCACTGTATTCATCATTGTTGTCCTACAAAACACAAATTACATCGAGTTAACCTATATTTCACATATTTATTAACAATTATCCATGTTTGTGGCCTAGATTAAGTGTGTGAAACGCACTTATCGCATCTATTTCAACTTGATGCCAATAACGTTTTTCTAAATGGAGGCTTTTTTGAAAAGGTCTACGTGGATCTTTCTTTAGGTTATACCACACGCAGGAAGTTTGATAGCAAGGGGGAGAAATTGGTTTGTCATTTACATTAGTCAATATATGGTTTGAAACAAGCCTCACGACAGTGGTTTTCGAAGTTTTCATAGGTCCTTGTTCTACATGGATTTACACAATCTAAGTCAGACTATTCTCTTCTCACTAAAGGAGCTGGTTCTTCATTTGTGGCCCTGTTGGTGTATGTCGATGGCATCATTATTACATGCCCTAATTTTGTCATTATTAAGGGGTTGAAGAAGTTCTTCCATAGTCAATTCAAACTCAAAGATCTTGGCTGTTTAAAGTATTGTCTTGGCTTGGAGATTGCCTGGTCAACTACTGGATTATTTCTTTCCTAGCGGCATTACACTTTATAGTTACTTGAGGATTCTGGTTTTCTTGCCTAGAAGACAACTTTCCTACCTATGGATCCTAAAGCTAAACTCAGTTCCTTGGATGGTGATCTTCTTCCTGATGCTTCTTCCTACATGCGACTAGTTGGTCGTCTCCTATATCTCACTATCTCCTGGCCAGACATCACTTTTGCAGTTCATAAATTAAGCCAATTTGTATCTTCACCTAGGCAACCTCACATGCATGTAGTCCATTATCTTTTGAAATATTTGAAAGCCTCTCTTGGACAAGGATTATTCTTCTCCTAAATTAATTCCAACTTCAAGCCTTTGCGGATGCTGATTGGGGCTCCTGTTTGGACTCTCGAAAATCTGTCATTAGTTTTTGTATTTTCCTTGGTGAATCTTTGGTCTCTTGGAAAGCCAAGAAACAAACAAATGTTTCACGTCCTTCTGTTAAAGCTGAATATAGGGCTCTTGCATTAACAACTAGTGAACTCATTTGGCTCCATCAGTTGTTGACTGATTTTCATATGTCACACCCTACTCCAGTGACTCTCTTTTGTGATAACCAAGCGGTGATTCATATTGCTACTAATATTACATTCTAGGAACGGACAAAACACATTGAGATCGATTGCCATTTTATTAGGAATAAAGTTACAGATGGCTTTCTCAAGCTTCTTCTGGTTGGGACTTAGCATCAATTAGCTTATATGTTCACAAAACCACTTCCCTCATCTTCTCTACTCCCTCTACTTTCTAAGATGGCAGTTATGGACATCTACAAGCCATCTTGAAGAGGAGTATTAGATATTTTAGTTCCTTTAACTCATTGCCCGCTAGTTTGTTCCGTTAATTCTGTTTAGTTGCCAGCTAAACATTTTGTTGACTTTTTTTATTTATATGCTAGACATTTGTAAACGCCACACTTGAAATGATATTAAATGAATTCATTTCCCGCCATTTCTCTCTTCTTCAATTCAATTTTGTTTAAAAAAAATTTCTGGTTTTTAGTTTTAGATCTTCCACTTTTTTCCTGTTTTTATGAGATCAAGCAAAAAATACCTAAACTATGTTCATTTCATTTTTTTTTTGTGTGTGTGTTTTAATTTATTGCCTTTATCTTTGATTCGAGTTGTGTGAAACTCTTACGACAGAATGGACATTTTTATATTGTTTTTGAGATTTTATTGCATTATATCTTTTTTTTTTTTTTTTT
>CAIGRO010172133.1:0-14087 GCA_903798355.1 Fraxinus baroniana
AAATGTTAAAAAAATTTAATTATGGTACGGAACCGAACGGAACCGAACCCGAACGGTTCCATAATTATATTTGGACCCGACGGGTCCATTTATTAAATACCCGAAAATTCTGAAATCGAGCAGAACCAAACCGAACCGACCCACGGACACCCCTAGTATGAATAGCGACAGTCAAAAAATACTTTTCCCATTCAACATAAGAGTAACCCAACAGTGGTGTCAAAATAAACAGGCCGGTTCGAACCTGCCCGCCCAAATCATGAAACGGAATGGCTCGAATCCATTATTTCAAAAAGGGGTATTGTAAAGCCCAATTAAAAGGAATGTATATTTCTGTTTTTAAGTTTTGCTCTGTTGTTCAAAGAGCAAAGGGCAGAAGCGGCTAAATTTTCTTCCTCGGCACTGCGCTAGAATTTGGGAGGTATATTCATCACCTCTGCTCAACTTCTTCATCAACAAAATTGGAAGTTAGTATCGGATTTTATGAGTGTAAAAACGGGCTTTATATGTTGAGATTGCACTCGCTCTGATTGTTGTGAATGCTTAAATTTAAACTTTACTTCTTATAATTTATTTATTTTTCCAAAATCGTTGTTTCTTGATGGTAATCTTCCTCGAGAAACAGTTTTTTTTTTTTTGTTTTTGTTCGACAACCTTTCTCTTGAATTCAGTATCTGGATATGGGTGGGTTCTACAAATTATACAATTGATATTCTTAGTTAATATTCAATGGTAAGAGTACTATAATTTGATGAATCTTGTACATATAGGGCGTGTTTCGTAGAGATTAAAATCGGATTAAAATTGAAAACTAATGGCTATATTTTCAATTCTAATTGAATTTTAAGCACTAGAACAAGTACTAAAACTCATGTTCACAAGTCCAGATTGATTTTCACAAATTTACATGTCTATTTTAAGCCAATATGGGGATAGAAGAATATCAAACAATTGTGAAGAATATCACAAGGATTTCAAATTATGTTGTAAGAAGATTATAAGTATGCATAGGGGTTGAGAAATATAGATTGTTGTTCTGCTTTTTCTTGCATTCTATTTGATGGTCCTGATATTATTAATAGTTCAGCCAAAAAAAGGTGGGAGGCATTCAAATTTTACAGGAAAAGATTGGGAGAGTAGCACACAATGAATATCTCATATCAGCATGCCTAATAAGAGATTGCATGTAGTATACATGTATCTCAACTTTTCTAGACAGAGAACTTTTAACTGTTAGAAGAATGAAACAAATTCAAAATTGTTTACCTGTGCTTTGGATATTTTTGGAGTTGTTTGTGCATTTTGCTTATTAGATACATGTATAGCAAGTGAATTCGTGTACTCAGGGGATCCACTTAAGCCCAAGCCCCACCCACTATATCTAAATGTGGAAAAACATAATAATATATTTGCCCACCCCTTTATTTACTTGCTACAAACATAAATTCATCTTTGGGGAAGTGTGTAACGTGTAATAGTTATATTCACACTTTGGAAGATGCTAAGCATAGACATACATTTGTGAAACCATCCACGAAATCAAAACTATAGTTTTCTCTTTATTTTCCCTTGTCTCCTCTCAAATGTTATTCGTCAATCTCCTTTTTCCAACCTCTTCCTTTTGGTTAACAGACGATGACATGCAGAATGACTAAAAGCGTGAAGGTGAGTGAAGGCATGGAAGATAGAATAAGCAACCTGCCAAATGAGATTATAGATCGTATTTTAGATTACATGCCAGTTCAAGATGCTGCAAGGATGAGTATCTTGTCAAGAAAATGGAGGAATATTTGGCCTATGCATCCAACTCTGATATTTGATGAGCACTGTTTTAAAGTCATCAGAAATGGAAGGTTCCAGTACCACCAGATTATCAATAAAATTCTGTTACAGCACATGGGACCCGTTGTAGAATTTTTCCTCGATCTTTCATACATAAGTGGCGCACATTTCTCGTATGTGGATCAATGGATGTACTTCTTATCAAGAAATGGTGTCAAGAAACTTACCCTAGTGAATTTGAAGCAGCCACGCATGCTCTACAATCTGCCTTCCTATGTATTCTCTTGTACATCATTAAAACACTTGGCTATTCATAATGTTTGTATCAAGCCCTGTCCCATTGGATCTTTGGGCAACCTCACTTCTCTTTCTTATAAGAGTATCTTTTACGTGTCAAATGCATCTATACTTACCCTCAGAGACAGCTTACTAAACCCAAACCTACAGGAGTTAAACTTTTCATTGCACAAAGAGCTGGCAAAGAAAAATGGTTTTGACTTATCAAGTCTTCTTGAAAAATTGCCGAAAATTGAGAATCTTATTTTGAATGGCTTTGCCCTTAAGGTGAGATAAACTAGTCTTTAATTAGTTGTGTCCTAAATTTTGCCAACATATACCCTAAAACCTTCTGGCTTCTTTGGAAGTTTTTGGCAGCAGGTACTGGGTCAACTTTGCTTCCAAGGAGAGTGGAATGCCTTGAATATCTTACACTCGATTGCTTGGATGTTACAGATTTGGATCACATTTCTACTACTGTTTGCTTGCTTCAAAGTTGTCCCAATTTGTGCATTCTTGATCTGAAGGTGAGATGGTAAATACAGATTGTTCATCTGAGGAAGGTCTTGGTCCCGACATTCCAAGAAGAAAGATATCAGCCATACCAAAAGTGTGGATATTCTTGCATTTTGGTATGTAGGCATATTTTTTAATGAGTTGATTCTTCTGCAGGTTTTATCAAGAAAAAAAGTTAATGAAGAGGGAGTTCTAAACTTTTTTAAGGCTCTAGACTGCATGAAACTAAACCTTGTCAAACTTAAGACCGTGAAGATATGCTTGAGCAGGAGGAAGCCTGTAGCAGAACTGAAGTTGCTGAAGCTTCTACTTGCTTGTTCTGCATCCCTTGATAAGGTTATAATTGAAGTGAAATGTGCTATCGATTCCGGTGCGGGCTTTAGAATTACCAAAGAATTGCTGGGGTACTCTCGAGCATCACCAAATGCCAACATAATATGGAGCGAATGTAAAAATAGCAAGACAGGTCATTCCTGAGCGGATAACACGCAACCACTAATAGAAAACGTGCCCACTGCAACTCTCTTCTTTTTATTAAATAAATTTCAGGCTCGATTGCATGAACCTTTTTTTTGTCATTCTATCCGATCTATCTTTTGTTCGATAAAAAGTTATATATCTTAGCGTTTTTTCGTCGATGGGTTACCTTTTTGTGCGATAAAACGTTATATATCTTAGTGTTTTTTTGTCGATGGGTTATAGTTTTTAACTTTCAGTTTTTTTTTTCTTTTCCCTTGCATTCTCTTTGGGCTCGATCCATGTGGTCATTTCTATCTTTGAGAAAATTAGGTGTAGTAAATAACTGCTTTAAATTTCTTTTAATTAGCGATTTTTTTTTTTTTCAAATTCACTGTTTACAAATTTTTTACTATATTTCGAATTGTGAAAAAACGTAATTTAAAAATATATAAATGGTTATGGTGTGAACGGCTCACGAGCCCGTTTAGATTGACAAATTGGAGGGGTGAGTCCAACCAAGCCAAAAGAATCTCCGAGCTAGCTGGTTCTGGCTCGTTTCAAGGTGGGGCACGAGACTCGACTCAACCTATTGACATCTCTAGAATAGATGTATAAGCACTTAATTTGACTTATTTTTAGTCCTAGTGTTATTCAGTGTCACAAGTCTCGTGTTGACGTGAAACAACTTTGCGAGTTTAGTGTCCTTTGTGTTGAAAATTAAGTCCCTATTTGGTGTCCATTGTTTCAAAACTCTTTGTTACGCGATAATTTTCAATTACATTTATATAATAAAATATTCTAAATGTAAATCCAAAATGGTTTTTTGAGCTATTAAAGATTGAACAATGAAAATAAATTGCGAGTTCCTGATCGAATTGATTAGGTCATATAGGAAAAATGTTCCAAGTATATCAGTCTGATGTAGAAGATCATACCATGAGTGATTCGACAAATTTGAATTCATATAAATATCCACCCATGTAGTACTTCATTGTACGATATATAAAGGGGAATCTTGTGTTATAATAGAAGACAAATTCTCTCAAGAGTCAAGACTAGAGATCTTCAGATTTTTTGGGGAAAAAAACCCTATTCTTTTCATTGATCTATGTGGTAAATTTTTAATTAATTTTGTCGTTTTTTGTGAAATTGTTACAAGTAATTTTATATTAGTGTTATAAGTTTATGAGCCACCATTGTTCCGATCGAAGCCATAAATTTAAATTTAAGCCTCCGCAACCCTACTTCACGACTTTAAAATTTAATTATGGTGTTTTTATTATTTAATTAATATTAAATAGCTTTTAAATATAAATCTTGAGTTTATTAAAATAAATTATAGTTCCTGGTTTGGATTTCTGGGAGAAAAGATGCTTCGTCGATTCTGAAGTTCCAAAAGAAATGAAATTGATCAAATTTTTACTCGCCGTTCATATCTGAATGAGGGAAAATTAAATATTCCTAACTAAAAATGTTCGCAACATTTTGATCTACTCTAATTTGAGTGTTCAAATAATTTCATGTAAATTTTGAATTTCTTTTGTTGGTTAAAAATCGTATCCAGTTTTACAATGTATTAGAAAAGTTTATTAATATATTAATTTGAGTTAGAATTTGTTATAAAAAAATATGTAAATGCGCGCCCTTATTCGTTCATAATATCTATTTAAAATGAGAAAAATGTTAACATCTTGACCACACACTTTAATGTGTCACTTTAACGAATATATAACAGTGGCGACTACATTTATTTAGCTCAAAAGTGTTCACAATCTATTGTTGAGTGATAGGCTTAAAGTGGGCTCATCTGCTAGGGGAATAGGGGTTGCTAAGGTTGTGAGGATAGTGGTGGTGCCTCCAAAACGCGGGATATTTATCTTGCGGATTATCCATGATTCTTAGCCAACTCAGTTTAAGTTGGCGAGGTGACAATGGCAGATGTATCCAGTCTGAGGTAGTGGAGTCGACCATTCATGTGTTGTTTTTTATGGGCCAGCACGAACAGTTATGTGGGGCTGGGAAATCAATTTGGAAGCGGGTGGGGTGGTGGAATTTGATTAGACCTTTTATGTATAGGCTGGTGATATTGGGGATGTCCTTGGGGGGCTGGTGAAGAGGTGTCCTCACCCGGGGCGATGATCAACTTAGCTGGATTGTTTAGGTGGTTTGGGGGTGAGAGGAATAGGGTAGTGTTCGGTGGAGTGGCAAGTGTTGCAGAGGTATTGGCGAAGGTGGCTAAACATGGGGGCTGAGAGGAGGGACACGGAGAGGAATAGCGGGTGGGGCAGGTGAGGTGGGGAGGACAGAGCAGAGGGGGAAGTGGGAGGCAAGAGGGATAGTGTACAAGGAGAATGGAGGGGCGGTAGCCCGGGCATAAAGAGTATAGGGACCTATTGGTGAAGGTGGCCGAGCTGATTGCACCCAATGAGGTTGAATATAACTGTGTGGTTTAGAGCCTACAAAATGTAGCTAGCCTTACACCAAACGTAGATAATAGAGATGGGTTGTGGCTCTCGTCTCTTAAATATGGAGAACAACTGACCAAGAACTAGCATATTTTACTTTTCACACTAAAGATTATTCATCGGTCTTTACTTCAACCACCATGCATAATGATTGTTCAAGGATAAAATTGTTTTTCCCATGCATACATTTTCTTCTTCCATTTCCCACTATAATTTATTATGATTATCCCCAAGATCGTCCAACATAAAGCACTTTTCAATGCTACTGTGATTCTATCACGTACAAAATGTAAGAGCATTATTACAGAGCATTTGAACATAAAAAATATATCAATAAAACCAACTTATCAATACCAACAAAGCAGTTCACAACTTATTCAGCAACGCCAACATTAAGATAAGATGTCGAATGACAATTAACACGAAACAGAAGTTCAAAGGACCAAACGAGATCAAAGGCAACATAGTAATACTGAGCAAACAAAATAACAGGAAACCCATAAAACATTATTAAATGCTACTCCTTTTCTTCTTCCCCATCGCTAAAACATTTCAGAATGGACCTCGGAGACCCGCAGTATGCAGTCCGAACAAACTTTTGGTAGACAACAGAACCACCAAATCCCATCTCTTCATGGCATTCCTCGTTGAGAGAGTAACCTTTCAAATGTTGACAATAAATGTCATCAAATAACAAGGCCCCAAAGTCAGCGTGCACAGCAATAGAAAACTCCTTTGGACAGAAACAAGCTAATACCCTCTCAATCAACAGGCTCAAATTCACATCATTCAAATCGTATCCAACAGCTTCAAAGCTTGCGTAACTAAACCCATCTTCTGGGGTAACATGAATAGTAGAAATTGCAGTTTCTTCAATGGAATTCATAGAATAACCACAAGGGTCAAACTCAAAATCACATATATCAGACTTGGGCAGGATCTTTCTTATACCAGATGTATTAGTCATCGAAGCTGCAGAGCTTGAGTCACTCTTATAGAAAACAGAAGCTTTCTCCCTGTCCAAACCAGTCATACACATCTCCAATGTGTAAGCAGGATTAAGAGATTCAATACATCCCGCACAAGCGGAATAAACATGCCATTTTTGTTGCTCCTCGGAACTGCCCATAACATAAGCCTTGTTGCATGAATCAAGTTCCCCAAAATAGCTATCTAAGACAGCAACTTCTTCCAAGAAGCTACGATGGGGATAAGACTGAGCTCCAGGGAAAATGAAGCTTCCACGAGTGTATTTCACAGCTCGCACTGAAAGGGAGAGGGAGCTGGCCAACTTCAAGATAGGTGGGATTGATCGTAGCAACTTCGTTGTCCCACAAGTCTTGATGATTATCTTGTAAGGATAAACAAAAAGACTCGACTCAGAAAGGACATATGAATCAACATATTCATTCGAAAGGGAAGAAACAATGGTGCACTCGGCAGGTTGAAGAATCTCATCCAACTGTTCTTTGGAAAGGGAACGAAGACCCTTCCCTTCAGGATCAACGAAAATGCTCGGCTCAAAAAATGAGATTTCAAGCCTCTTTTCAAAACCTTCAAAACCAATTGCAGATACGGACAAAGCCATTTTCAATGAACAAGAATTGCTTAGAGAAATGAAGAGATAAAATAAGAAAGCAGTTGAAGAATGAAGAAAAGGAGCGCGTGAACAAACGAAAAACTAAATCTACTATCACTACACTATTAACACGTCCAGCGACGTGATCAGGAGACTAGTTGAGGAATCTCAGGATGGTTTGCGAGCGCACTGCAAAAGAGAATAAAAATTTCAGCATGAGAAGTGTGCAAAAGAGAATAAAAATTTCAGAAACTTCGATAGTTGGAACCCAAAAACTTACGTTAGAGTACGCAGCAGATCTGAACTTCTTGATGCCACCGTTTGGTCGAACGTCTTCAGTGATGTATCCAAGGGGAGCTTCGTATGATAAGGATTTACTACTAGACTTCTTCCCACCTTTAGACTCCATTAGATCATCAATTTCTTTGCTGCATAATCGTCAATAGAAAATTATACAATCAGAACAAATTGTAAAATAAGTGTCACAGTATAACTAAAAAACTGCTTTAAAAATGTCAATCTGCAAAGCATCAACACCATTCACAAACATATTCATAGGACGGTGCCGCAAGAAAAGACAAACAACCTATTCTCGATTTTGAAAAAAAATGAAACAAATCATAAGAAATTTAAGAACATTTCGTTACTGGTTCATGAAGAAAATGTCGTGTTCCTTTTTCCAAATTATTAGCATTTAGATGTATAATCCTACCAAAAAATTTTGCCTACCAAGACAAGACAACCAATCTCATTAATAATTGATGTACTTAGAACCGGCCGGCCGGCCTGTTAGACTGGTGAAACTGGGAACCAGGCCCAAGGCTGGACAAGTTAGCAGAAAAATCCATTACCCACCTATTTAAAAACCGCCCAAAAACTCACAAACCTGTCCAGTTTTATGAAATTCATTGACCCATTTCCGGTTTCACTGGCTTAAATTTATAAAAACAGCCCAAAAACCCATATTTTGAATTTTTTTTTTTTTTTTTTTTTTTTTTTTTTTTTTTTTTTTTTTAAGCAAAAAAAATTAACAACCTTTTGACCCATTACTCTTTACCTTTTCCAGGTTGAAGCCTGAGTCAGTTTAAAAATAATAATAATAATAATAATAATAATAATAATAATAATAATAATTGTTAATAATCAACAATAAACCAGAAGTTGATGGTCAATCACTATTAAATTTTCTAATTAATTGAATGGATGGAATGTATAAATCGAAACAAACCTATGCAAATTCAGATTTTATATCTTCCAGGGACCTCAGACAGAATCAATATATAAAAACATTCTACCAGAAAAGAACGAAAAATCACATCCACGTATAAAATTGATCCAAAAATACAAGAAACAACAGCATAAGATACAGACAAATACATATATGTAAGATATATAAGTCATGCATACACAGAACATCCTGCTGAATATACACACACACTATATATAACCAAACGTCGTTCCTACAAATCTTATGTCCTTCCTCGAAAGTCAGGAATCAATAGATTTATGTTTTTACAATAAAGATTGCATCAGGAACAAGCAAACAACAATCTTTCAACAATTAAACAGCAAAAATCATAGATCTACACGCATAGCGTTAAATTAATTAAAAAAAAACAGATATCGTACTTACATTATCAAGATTTCAAAATTATAACCCAATAATCCCCCCAAAATCAGCCTTCAATAATTCCTACAAACAACAATACAACACAAATCAGACAATTCTGATCTCGTTCATGCATTATCAAAAGATAAAATTTTAATTAAAATAGAAAACGCTTACAGAAATATAAATGAGGCGAATCTTTGAACAGAATTCAAACCCTAGAAATATTAACGCTGACGTGAATTTCTCCGATTTTTAATAATGAAGATTCTTTTGCGTTTCGGTGAAACTTCTCGTGGGAGTTAGANGAAATATAAATGAGGCGAATCTTTGAACAGAATTCAAACCCTAGAAATATTAACGCTGACGTGAATTTCTCCGATTTTTAATAATGAAGATTCTTTTGCGTTTCGGTGAAACTTCTCGTGGGAGTTAGAGCTGGTAAGGGTTTCCGTATTTATAGAGATGAGGAATAACATATGCCACTGGTTTGTGCTGATATTACGGTCTTACCCATGTAGTTTTTATATGGAAATTTCGTGCCTAGTTTTCCAAATGGCATAATTGACCAGGTTAAATGCACTTTATTCCAAACTTTCATTTGACAAAACTTGCCCGAAAGAATATGCTAATCGTCGCTACATTTTTAGGAAAATTTTAATATTTTGTCAATTTATCCCATTTTAAAAATTAGTCATTGAATTTAACAGCTGTCTTCAACTAAGTTGTATTTTAAATTATTATAAATTTTAATGAATTTTGTAAATTTGAATAATTTTTTATATATAATTCAAAAGAATCTCATTAAAAATGGTAAAATATCAAAAGATTTTGTTATTTTAAGCCTAAAATCCATCCAAATCTTTAGAAATTCTTTTATTAAATCCTTATAAATCTACAAGTTACTGATTATACCTAGCTTTAATGGAATTTCATTGAAATTCATTAAAAAATTCAATTAAAAATATCTAAATTTTAATGTATTCTGATAAAATTCATTAAAATCTCAATTAGAGACGCCTAAATTTAGAAGTAATTTTAAAGTCAATTAAAATCTCATTTGAAGACCCAACATTGTTGCTAATGGATAATTCTCTTCGTGCCTATTAGGCATTATTGTATAGGAGCGTCATGAAATTCAAGTGTTCAAAATTGAAATTTTAATAGATTTTATTAAATGCTCTTAAAATATAGATGATTTTAATGGATTTCAATTAAATTCTTGAAATTTATGTATCCTCAATAATTCATAGATTTATAAGAAATTCTATTTTAAAAAATACACATAATAAACTCCTTTAAAATTTTATCATTTTTAATGAGATTCTTTATTGGTTATGTGAAATCAACAATGCTACATGTACAATGTTAAATTACAACATTGGGTTACAATCACTCACAATGGAGGTGGGTTCCACGATTAAAATAATAGTGGGTCCCACCTCCTTTGTGAGAGGTTGTAACCCAATATTGTACAAAGAACATTATTCATGTGAAATTTATTCAAATTCACAAAATTCATTAAAATTTATAATCTTTAAAAAAAAATTAAAATTTCAATTGGAGATAACCCTTATAATTAATGAAAAAGCTAACAAATCGGTGTGATGTGATTGTAACGTGAACTTTTGATTAGTGAAATAAATAGATATAAATGGAATGATAAATGGTGAAATTTCAATCGTCTTCTTACCATTTGATACTAAAAAATCGATCTTTAGACTTCAAGTATACTATTGCACATACTTGGTACTACCTTTTGAAATTTCAATTACGAGCTCGACTCACAAATATAAAGAGGTTTCATCATGCACTTCAATCTCCATTTATATTGGAAACTTCATTATCGAAATAATATCTTAAAATTGACCAATTTACCAATGACTTTGAAATCTATTACCTGTAAATGACTTGTAATAGATTTTTATAGTCATTCACTCCTACTTATCTCGACTAAATAAATTGTTACACATAAGTCGTTTTTTCATAAATTCGAGTCTTGTCTTCAATACTGCTCCTTACAAAGCGATAGAATTCTTTTCCAAATAGAAATGTAATCGGTTGCAACTTTTGAAAGATAGCATGAGCTTAAAAAAAAAATGTATTTTGGAATAATAGATTGATGGAGAATGTGTGGTTGAAAAAGAAGGAAATACTATTTTATTGAAGATTTGTAAGTGAAAATGAGTAGAAGAATGAAAATGAAGATTTTAATTGGACTCAAACAGGGGCTAAAAGTTTAACACTCTTTATTTTATTTTTTATTATATGCTATCATTATTATATATTTTAAATAGCAGCCGATATGATTCTTAAAAATCCTTCAAGGCCAAGTTTGTCTGTTTCCAAAGGAAGACAAAACATGTACCAGAAAGTGGATCACTTCAAATTTTATAGTATCAATAATATCTAGGGATATTAAGTAGGTTGACCCGTTCGACTCGTTCATCGTCGAGCTCAGCTCGGCCCATTTGACTAGCCGCTTGTCTTTGCAAACAGGCGAGCCAAACTGCCTTCCTTAAAAAAACTTCAATTTGGTTCGCCCCCAAGTTGGGTGAGCTGAGAACAATTTCTTTTGTTATTTTCTCTATTAAAAATCCAAATTTACTATTTATTTGTATGGAAAAAATTCAACTTACCATGACTGGCCTCTGAAACAAATCGACTAACGACTTATCCCATTTGACATTCCTAATAGTGTCTCTTAAAATTAAATTATTTTCAACCTAGCATAATCCACCACTACATCTTCTTATCCTCATCTCAACTTAGTGGATTGGGTGGCCAAATTTTCAAAAGTTTTATATTTTTTTTCCACCCATGAATTATTATTTTGGGGTAGATAGATTGACCACAACATTTGTATACTAAAATTCATTTTGCTAGACTTCAAATATACGCCGTGGGGTCTAGTAATCTTGGAAATCATTTAGCTTAATTAACACGATATTTTGTTATCGATTCCTTTCATATGATGATCGGAAAAAAATATTCTCGAAAGTTCAGTAATTATTATTTGTGATCTATTTATTTTTTAACTTGTCGAATATACATTTAAGTTAAACAAAATTGAAGAAAAGCCCAAGATCGAACTTATAAATGATTTTGTTTAATCCTATCCTATCGAGTGGTACCAATCATATCATAGGGGCAACAATGTATTTACAAAAGAAGAATGAAAAGGACTAAAACCATTGCTTGGCTATGAATGATATCAAAATCTTTGAGGGGGACATTTAGTACAAATCAAGACACAATAATAAGATGCTCAAATTTTGTGGGGTTGAAAAACAATGAGTAAAAAAAGAGCCAAAGTTGGACCATATGACTATGAGGCCGACAAAGTTATGAGCTGTATCTTTTGTTCTTTACTCATTTTCAACCTAAAAAAGAAAGATGCTTTGATTCTCTAAGCATTTCTTTAATTCTTTACATCATCAACTTTCAATAATTTGGGCACTCATTCATGCATTTATGGCAACATGATGGGGCTGCTTTTCTCTTCTGGTTTTACTTTTTGTGGGAAAGGAGGGCAGGGGAAACGGACAAGTAGGCACGATGATTTTGTATAAAGGAGTTGTTGTGTACCTTGAAGAAGTTTCTTGGTAGGTGTAATATAGCTATGGAAATAAGCATCGTCATTTTCGTAAAAGTGGAGCTTTCTGGAAATTAGGCGAATGTGTTTACTCCTGTTTTGAATGAAGTTTTAGACTTTTTCGATATTTTACTTTAGCCTTACTTAAACAAGGGATCTTCAAGTAAGTTTAACAATTTTACGATGTTTCTATTTTGACAATAACGTCATTGTAGTGGAAGTGGAAGGACCAACCATTCTTTCTACCTCGATTGCCTTTTTTTTCCCTACGTCGATAACATTAAACAAGAATACATACGATTTTCAAGATTAATGTTATTCATTTAGAATCTAAGCTCTTATTTGACAATCATTTTTACAAAACTCTTTTTTTTTTAAAATTAGGGTTAGGGATTTTATAGTACCTGAGTTTTGAAAAAATAAAGTTTGGTCCCTGACTTTTGAATTGTAAACTTTAAACACCTGGGTTTATGTAATTTCCTCTAAAATTATTTGGGTCAGATTGGGCTTGGATTTAAACCCATTTAAACCGATGCAACCCAATTTAAAAACCCTGTCCCTTCTTCAAAACCACGCCTCTGAATCCACAGACTACAGTCGCCTCCGCCTCCGCCTCCGCCTCAGCCTCTCACTCTCACTCTCACTCTCACTCTCTTCTCTCGCCTCTGAATCCACAATCGCCTCCTCCTCGTCTGCTTCAAAGTCGCCTCCTCCTCCTTCAAAGTCGCCTCCGCCTCTCACTTTCTTCTCTCGCCTCCGAGGACCCAAATCAATTATTTCTGTAATGTAAGGACTTTTTTTCTTTGTTATTTTGATCTTTTTATTGTTTCAATCTAAGATAATTTTTACAAAACTCTTTTTTTTTTTTTCTCAATTTTTTTTTTAACCACACATTCAATGATGGAGCCCAATAAAGACTATTGCAGGCACATGCCCATACTGAACTTTGAGCCCAACCCAATTCACTTACATTTTTAATAAAAGTTATGAACTATTGGGCTTTTCAATTCAGCAGCCCAAGAGAGAACTTATCTACGTAGAAGCCACACAACCACAAATTTTACTCCTCTCAGCTCTCCGCGACCCTCTCACTCTCTTCTCTCACCTCCGAGGACCCAAATCGAGTATTTTTGTAATGTAAGGACTTGTTTTCTTTTCTTTTTCTTTGTTATTTTGATCTTTTTATTGTTTCAATCTAAGATACGTGGTCGAGGGTTAAACTTTTGTGAAATGGTTGTTCTGTGATAGTTTTAAAATGTGAAATGGTTGTTCTACTAGCTGCGCCTTTTGGGAGAATTGGTTTATAATATTTTTACATCGAATTGGTTTATAGTTTTTAACTATATTAGCTTTGGGGGGCTGTGTTACGTATCCCCCTTTCCCGAAGCATTTTTCAGTGAGAGACTTCCTTTTCCCACCATCATCAATCTGTGAATTTTCATGTACAAAATAACTTTATTAACCTTAATTTAAGGTAATTGGGTGCTTGGGATAATGATTAATTTTAACAAATTACTTGCAAATTCAGTTCTAGTATCTCTGTAATCTGCAAATATTAGTATTTATATCCACTGTTGAAAGTTGAAATGTATAATTTGGTTTATACATTCTTCTGGAATATTTGGAGAAGATAATCCCACGTTGCATTTTTGCTGCAGAAAATTAATCAATGGATTCTTGCTAAGCATGTTTAGCTAAGTTTATATGTGTACTAATAATAAGGGATTATACATTCTTATTATTTTATTGCTTGTTTGTTGGCAATCTTTGTGTTTTTTAGAATAGATTGTTATTCTCTTATTTTTT
>CAIGRO010172136.1:0-11664 GCA_903798355.1 Fraxinus baroniana
AATACGTTGAGAATCAATCTCATTCTACACTTTACAAAAAATCTGATTTTAAAATTATTTTGCTCAAATATTGTTCTAAAGTAAAACTTGAGGTTCTGGAAATCGTTTATGATTGCTACACAAGTGATTCAATCGTTGTATCGTAAGAATAATTATCCAAAAAGATCGCAGTAGTTATCGACTGACAATTTCACTTTATGATATAGTGCTATTACAAGTCTCAATTGATCAAAAAGTATTCTCACTCTAGACAGTGAATTGGTTTCCTAGAAAGATGTTGAGAAGAATGAGAAAGATTAATAATGATAGGTAAATCGATGGTGATGAAGTATACTTGGGGCTCTCTCCAAATTCAGGATTTTGCGGCCACTAGTTGATGACCGTGACACACTGACACTTAATTTAGCAGCCCCTATTTCTGTGTCAGAAAATTACAGTACTTTATTCTCTTTGAACTCTTTTTATTTTGTTCCTAATAATAAAGTATTAAAATCAAAAAATTAACGTCGTACAATCAAAATCATTAAACTTGAAATAAATAATAATAATAATAATAACTTTATTGAAAAAGTAGAAATAGAATTAAACAGGAAACCCTAGAACCCGGCCGTCCCAACCCCGTGTTCACTCAGAGAGTCACGATTCTCAAATCATCCAACTCGTTCTTTTCGCCGATCCATGAATTTTTTTAGTTTTCCGTAATAATTCCTCGAATTATACAACAAATTAATTTCAACTGTGAAATGCAACTCAAATTGAAACACCAATATCCACCGATAGGGTCAGAATCGGCTAAAATTTTATGGTATGCAAACCCACAATTTATTACTCTTGATTATAGATGATTTTTTTGCTGTTTTGTTTCTTTTCATTTGTTTTTCAGTTACTGTTTTTGGAGATTTCTTGTATTAATTGCAAGTTTTAACAGTTTTCTTTTAGTGAGTAAATCAATCAAATCTTTTAACGAGTATTCTGATTGTAACATTTAGTTAATCTGTGTTTCTGGGGTTTTAAGGTCATAGCATTTTAGTAATTGTGAAAAAATTATTAATAAAGAAATTATGGAATGTTCTAAAGATTGAAGTTGAAGTAAAATTTTAGGTTTGTCATCGTTTCTTGAACTACTGTAGAGAGGCTTATTGTCATTTTCAGTACACGGGTTTTTTAGTCTTCAAAATGAAGCTGTGACTGTGTTTGATTTTAATTTTTAAGTATTAAAGAAAGATTCAGATTAGAAATTCCTGTGTAAAAAAATAAAATTAAAGATTTGTTAATTGGAAAGGTCCGTTATTATTGGGTGCATGCTACAAAAATTCTCACAATCTAGACATAGATTTTGTGCCAAGAAGGACTTAAGGTTTTCACTTCTTAAATATGTTCTGTATTTCGATTCAGTTTAACATAACATAATCATGCGTTACCAAGTAGGACTACCAAATATCTTGTGGTTTTTCTCCTGCTACCGAAATTTATTGTCGTGAAAACAGCTGCAGTGCATCACAAGGAATGGTCTGAAGATGGCATCACTTCGCTCAGCTGGATATGTAGATCCTGGGTGGGAGCATGGTGTTGCGCAAGATGAGAGAAAGAAGAAGGTAAGATGTAATTACTGTGGAAAAGTAGTTAGTGGTGGGATCTACAGATTGAAGCAACATCTAGCTCGGATTTCTGGAGAAGTAACCTATTGCGACAAAGCTCCAGAGGAGGTGTGCCAGAAAATGAGAGAAAATCTAGAAGGGTGTCGTTTTGGTAAGAAGGCAAGGCAAATTGAGTACGATGAACAATCTTTTTTGAATTTTCACGCCAATGATGATGCGGAGGAGGAGGAGGAGCATTCTGGATATAGAAATAAAGGTAAGCGATTGGTCAGTGACAAGGGTTTAGTGATAAATATGACTCCTCTTCGTTCATTGGGATATGTTGACCCTGGGTGGGAATATGGTATTCCCCAGGATGACAGGAAGAAAAAGGTAAAATGCAATTACTGTGACAAGATAGTGAGTGGTGGTATTAATCGGTTCAAGCAACATCTTGCTAGAATACCAGGAGAAGTTGCTCCATGTAAGAGTGCGCCTGAGGAAGTATATATAAAAATAAAAGAGAATATGAAATGGCATCGTACAGGAAGGAGGCATGGACGGACTGGTACCAAGGAGATATCATCCTTCTATGTTAACTCAGAAAATGAAGATGAGGAAGACGAAGAGGAAGAAGAAAAGGAAGACATACATCATTTGGGCAATGATAAACTTTTGCTTGGCGATAAAAGATATCGCAGAGATTTGAGAAGAAGTTTCAAAGGGATATCTCCAGGTAATGGCCCTGAACCATCACCGAGAAGGTCAAGGTTTGATGCTAATATTCTGATGACACCCAAGAGTCAGATGCAAGCATCTGACAAACAAATAAAAGCAGGTTCCTCCAACAGGTCGCGGAGAGAGATCACTTCTGCTATTTGCAAATTCTTCTATCATGCAGGAGTGCCTTTACAAGCAGCCAACTCCCCTTATTTCCATAAAATGCTAGATTTGGTTGGTCAGTATGGGCCAGGTTTAATAGGACCATCAAGCCAACTGTTATCTGGTAGGTTCCTGCAGGATGAGCTTTTGACCATCAAAAACTACCTTGCTGAGTACAAGTCTTCCTGGGCAGTTACAGGGTGTTCCATTTTGGCAGATAGTTGGCAAGATATGCAGGGTAGGACATTGATCAATGTTTTAGTTTCCTGCCCCCGTGGTGTATACTTTGCTTGTTCAGTTGATGCCACGGGTGTTGCTGATGATGCTGAATATTTGTTTAAAATGCTCGACAGAGTGGTTGAGGAGATGGGTGAGGAAAATGTCGTGCAGGTAAGTTTTACATTTGCACCTGTTATATTTCTGTTATTTTTATGCTCAGCCTCATTGACTCAGCTTTTGTCCTCCCCCAATCTACTCCTCGCTGATATTAACTGTAACTATAGGTAATCACCGAAAATACACGCAGCTATCGGGAGGCTGGGAAGATGCTTGAAGAGAAGAGAATGAATTTATTTTGGACTCCTTGTGCTGCCTTTTGTATTGATGGCATGCTTGAAGATTTTATGAAAATAAATCGGGTGCGAGAATGCATAGAGAAAGGCCAAAAAATTACAAGGTTCATTTACAATAGGATCTGGTTGTTGAATCTGATGAAAAAGGAATTTACTGGAGGTGAGGAAGTTTTGAGGCCATCTGTTACCCGATGTGCTTCAAGTTTTACTACTTTGCAAAGTTTGCTTGATCATAGGATTGGTCTTAGAAGAATGTTTCAGTCAAATAAATGGCTTTCATCTAGGTTTTCAAAATTGGAATTGGGTAAGGAGGTGAAAAACATTGTGCTGGATTCCTCATTTTGGAGGAAGGTGCAGTATGTTAGGAGATCAGTTGACCCTATTGTGGAAGTGCTACAAAAGATCAACGGTGATGAGAGCCTTTCGATGCCATTCATCTACAATGACATGTACAGGGCAAAGCTTGCAATCCAAATCAATCATAATAATGATGCACGCAAGTATGGACCCTTTTGGAGTGTGATTGACAATCATTGGAGTTCGCTATTTCATCACCCTCTCTATTTGGCTGCTTACTTCCTCAATCCATCGTATCGCTATCGTCCGGATTTTGTTCCGGTAGGAGAATGGTGTTTTACTCAGAATCTTTCATATGAAATAGCACAATATTAATTCTATTTCTAATTATTTTTCTATTTAGTAAAATGTGTGAATTTTGTAGCATCCAGATGTTGTACGTGGACTGAATGCATGCATTGTTCGATTGGAACCGGACAGTGCAAGAAGGATTTCTGCATCTATGCAGGTGGGAGTTTGCTTAATAAATTTAAATCCAATGACATTTTATTTTGAGGCAATCCATTTTCTGCACATGAATGTTCTTATGTTTTCTTGTACTGTTTCAGATTTCTGACTTTGGCTCTGCAAAAGCTGATTTTGGAACTGACTTGGCAATTAGTACCAGATCAGAGCTTGATCCAGGTACTACCATCAAAGCACTTTGGATGAAATTTACCATTAAGCATGAATTGAACTGACAAGTCTCCCTATCTCTAGCTGCGTGGTGGCAACAACATGGGATAAATTGTTTGGAGCTACAAAAGATAGCTGTACGAATACTAAGCCAAACCTGCTCATCTTTTGGGTGTGAGCACAATTGGAGCATACATGATCAGATCTACAGCCAAAGGCATAACCGTTTAGCACAGAAAAGATTGAATGAAGTTATCTATGTTCATTACAACTTGCGACTTAGGGAACGCCAGATTAGGAAACGGTCTAGTGAAGCAGTGTCCTCTGATTGTGTTCTACAAGAGAGTTTATTGTTTGACTGGATTGTAGAGACAGAGAAACAAGCCTCGCTAGAAGATGAGGTAAATTTAGCATGTTCTCATTCAAGATCTTAAACTGCTTTTCTGCTGTTTGATGGTTTGCTTGCTTATGCTAAAGTGAAGTTTTTGATGCTAAAAATGTTAAAACCATGGAGAACTTATTTGTTGGCTTGTTGTCAATTCCTTAACAACGTGGTTGAAGAAATTGAACCTTTCCAGTTTTAAATGGGAAAAGAATGATAATAATATTAATATTGGTAAAAGATCTGAAAGTATTTGACCGATTGGTGATTTGCGTTTCCCTTTATTAGTATCGTGTTATTACATATAGCTATTTTTCCCCATTTTTTCTTTTCTGTATCCTTGGATGGTCCTGATTTTCATTTAAAATGGTAAATTGAACTTATACTCTTGAATTATATGCTATGTAATTATGCATTAAACAGCATTCCTTCGGCTGGCCTTGAACTCTTTTTGCAGAAAATGGTTGTATGTTAATCACATTACGTTTGAACACATAATTGAAGAAAAATGGAAAGAAAGAACAGAAACAAAAAAAAACCTTACAATCTGTTATCTAGGCAAATTTTCCTTTTCTAACAACAGCGGTGAAGCTAGTAAATTTATGCTGGTTTTGTAGTATAGAACTTCCATATTTGACTAAATGAAATGTCATATTTTCGGCTTCTTGATGAATCTTAGAAACTGTTGAAAAAGAAGAGATTGGTTATTAATTGGATTATAACATATAGTTTAGAACTTAAGAATTGTGGATAAAGGTCATTTGTTGCAGTTAGATGAGCTTAATAGCCTCAATGGTGGTGTTTTAAATGCTGCTTTAATCATGGATGTCATGTTCACTGGCTGTAGGAAATCCTTTATAGCGAAATGGAGCAGGGGGAAGCATATGAGACAGATTTAATGGATTTTGAAGACGGGAATGCAGACTCTAGAAAGAGATCTGTGGAGATGGTGAGTTTGGGCAATGTGGTCGAACCTTTGGAAATTAACCCCGCTATTACTGATGCAGCCACTGATGATGATGATGATGATGATGATGCCGATCTCAACTTTCTTGATGACAATATGAGCGATTAGTCAACTTTCATGTGGCCTCCGAGCCTCCTTTTGTCCAAAAAAAAACAGTAATCGACTCCTTTGTATGTATGTTCACCATGTGTCCAGTTTTGTAAATGCTGAAATACTTGCATGTTGATCCCTCTACGAATTGAGTTGATACCAAAATCCAATTTGAAGTGAAATGGAAAAGTGCTATCATGAAGATATATTGGTGGCTTTTGCAATATATGTTCCCAACAGGTTGATTTTTTTATCCTTTCTTTATTAATGAAATCTTTATAAATCCACAAGTTATGGAAAATAACCAGCTTTTAAAAGATTTTATTGAAATGCATTAAACTCTTAGTTGGGCATGCCTGATTTTTATGAATTCCTCAATTGAAAATACTTGAATTTAAAAGGACTTTTAGAATCTATGAAATCTTAGAAGGACACCCCTATAAAATCCCAGTACCTCTAAATTCGAGTCAAATAGTAATGATTCAAAACAATTCTCTTTATATTATTTCAAAAAACTCAATGAGCCAATCGTACGGATATAAAATATAGAATTTTTAATCGTAGCAAAAAAGAGATGGATCAATACTCAATTTATAGTTAATAAATATCTATCTATACCTACGAAGTATGTTTAAAAGACCGAATAGGTGATTTTGAATCAACTCTTAAAATCCTTCTGAACACAAGTCACCTTAAGGCACTGCAGAGCTAAAAACAGCTAAATCCAATTCAATTTATATTAGTTGTGATTAACCATATTCTAAAACACGGGGAGAAAAAAAATATCCATGAAAATAATTCAAGGTATTTTGCTGGAAATTTTGATTAGTATCTGAGATTGAACCTCAAACTTGAAATCTACAGGGAAATTGAAATTGTAAAAATTCTGAAAAATACTTCGAGTGAAACCAAAAAATTCAGAAAATTAGTAAAATTGAAACCGTGAGGGATAATTATCGAATGTTACTTATTAATTTCTACACTACATTTTAATTGCACTTAATGTTCTTAATATTTGTTCATTATACCATTTTATGTCTCTAACGATTTTTTATGTCATACTCATCATCAAACTTTCCACTAAGTAACACATTTTATATTTGATAACAGCTTTATGTCCAAAAATCTATAGAAATAACGTAAAACAGCTTATTTTTTCAGCATATTTTGCAAATTAAATAAATAAAAAGTGCAAAAAAATATTTTTCCCTCATTTAAAAGCATGAAAACAAATATTTTGATATAAATATTTAACAATGAAGAGACGTGCTAATTAATGGAAAGTTGAACATAAGAATTCGATGAAAAAAGTTAAGGAAATAATTTCTGCAATGGACAAAATTGAGGAGCTTAACTACAATTAAAATATGATATACCAAATAAAAATTATGGTGGCAATATAACCACCCTATTATTTATCAATGTTATTCACATTACTCGTAATCCCTAATGTAAAACATGCTTGCATACTTTTAACCGAATTCTAAATTGTAAAACTTACTTGAAAATCCCAAAACGAGGTCGAATCACTTGCTTTTTGATTGCTTGCTTTCCACACCGTCTTCTACCTGCTTCTTGGTCAAAAACTCGATCACCAAGGAATGAGTTTGATGTTCCGCCCTCATCTACTTTTCACCCTTTGAAGAAACCCGAATTTTTGCACACATCTCTTTTGTTTGTCATATAATGGTAGTTATATTTGGTTGAGGGTGGTAGGAGGTTAAATTTTAAACTCAAAACTTAACTCTTCCCTCCAAAAAACCATCATATAAAAATTCAGTTAGGTCAATTGACATGGATGACCCATTTTCTTCCAATATCTCTTACTCGCATGTGGTGGGTTTAATCTGATTCTAATATAATCTCAACTCAACATCTCCAAATTCATATAGGTGTGACCACGAGTTAATCTAAGAGCACACAACACTATACACCTATTAAAAATATATATTGCAGCTCTACAAGAGGAAAAACATTTTCTCGCTATACCCCAAATAGATTTTGTAACACCAATTTGAGTATTTCTAATCCCTCAATAAACCAAAGAACATACTCAACCTTTTTATATATATTGTATTTACAATTATGTCACAAAACTCAAATAGTTAACACAACTGTCCGGCCGGTGAATACAAGCTTGAGGTGTTAGATAAAATAATATTCCTTTCCTACTTGAATAACATAATCAAAATAGATAATAATTATTATTATGGAAGTTGAAAGACCTGAAGTTNTGCCTGCGTCCCTGACACGGCATACCTTTGTTTGCCTACGTCCCTAACATGGCCATTAAACACAATGAATTTTATCCAAATTAAATAAGAATGTATTAGAAAAGTTCTCCATTGCTGTAAATTTTATGACCTATTGTATTTAACAGAATTTAATTAGCCTGAAAAGGACAATCGAGTAAATAGCATAGACAATAAGGTCAAATTTTATACCCTATTATAAGACAGAAGAAAATGATGAGATAAGTGAACATATTGAGTCGCAAGGCAATTTCTCTAAAGAAATTTTAATTTCTGATAAGAAACTTGCTAAGATCTGTAAAACAAAACTTACTATAGAACCTAAAGAGATCTTTTATCAACCTGGTTTCATAGAAATGTTTTACAATAGAAATAGAAACATATACTATGGTGTTTCTCAAAAAGAATTTGCCATACATATACAAGAAATTTCCTTACTTACTAAACAAGACATAAACAAAGCTAAACAAAAGTTATATCTTGATAATAATAAGAACCTTTTTTGGGTGAGTATAGGTGCTATCAGAATTCAACTTCGAAGTACCTTATCTAATAAAACTTATCAACCTATTTCTATTGAGTTTGATTGATTTTCGGATACAAAATCCTGCAGAAGGATGTCTAGGATCCTTAGAAGGAAATTTGACATGTGAAAAACTGATCTTTACAATATATCCAAGACTTTCAGTCAGCTTACATGACCAAAACTTTGATGGAATTCTTTCTTTTGTACACAAGTATGGAAGAACAAATTTAGTCAAAGACAATAACGTACATTTCTCAATTTCATATCTTGTTAGTTATGTGATACATAACAAACATAATATGACAATTGTCAAGGAACCGAAAGGAATAAAAATTGATCCCTTATTCTTTAATTACATTGAGAACAAAGAAACAAAATTTGAATGGTTAATACAACCATCCATAAAATCTTTGAAAATTAATTTTAATGACCAAAAAACACTTATCAAAGAACAAAGACCGCTTCTTACTAGAAGTTTGTCTTTTAACAAAAAACCTCTTCCAGTAAGATGGAAGGATAACTCTGAAACAGAAACCAGTCAAAGCAGGCTGCTAAAATAGCTGAGTCAAGCTGTCAATGACATGGTTAAAATCATTTATGGTCAACGAACAGTTGATGAAGAAGAAGAGTAAATTAATATATCAATTCCAGACATATTAAGAGAAATTCAATTCATTAAAGAAAACATAAAAGAGATTAAGGAAATCTTTAATTCTTTTCAAGAAAGGAATGAAAAAGTCATGGAAAAACATTCTGCTGTTATTATAGCAGGTGTAAAAACCCATGAAAATCATTTCAATACAAATATTCCCAAAACAACTATAGTAATATTTGAAAGAAGGGGAGCACCCTCTAAGACTTTTGAACAAGAAGTTAAAGGAAAATTTGATATTAACTTTTAAAGTTAATAGACAAATGGCTAATTTTAGAAAAACTCTTGAAAATATTTATGAGACTAGCCAAGAGCTAGGACTTTTAAATGTTCTTCTTTCTTTTGAAGATACATATTTAGACAAAATTGTGTCTATTGTTAAGAATATTGACATAGGTAACAACGATGTTATCATGACTATCAAATCTGAAGATGAAGAGTCACAATCTTCTTCTCTTTTGAATAACAAGAATAAACAACTTTCTGAAGAAGAAAGTAGTACAGATGATGAAGAAGTTATCATACATGAAAGATTCTTTACAAACAGAGAATCTAGTTGAATTGAGCTAAGGGAATCAAACCCTAGTGAAATCAAAAGAGAAGCAGAAGAACTAGCCTCTACTTCATCAAATCCTAAAGGAGATGGAAAAAGGCCATTAGGAGATCATAATCCTAGACCTCTTCCTAATAATGATGAAAGTCAGAATCTTTTAGTTTCTGAATTCATTCCCAAGAAAGCTAGTCAACAAGTTACAATTCTTGATTTAGATTTTACCTTGGAGCCAGAAAAACTCATTGATGCATGGTATAGCCATATTATGGTTGCTATGATAGTCAATAAAGAAATAATGAGAAACGAAACTAATTCTTGGAATTATGTTTTGGCAAGTACAAGAGGAAATGCCAGAGCTTTCCTAGAAACTTTTGATTTTGATACAAAAAATGCTATTTGGGGAGATTCAAGAGCTAATATTCCCAATTTCATTAAAAGAATTGTTGAACAACTTTATAAACAATTTACAGGTCAGACTTATGAAGTTTTTAAAAGTGACAGAACAACAATAGAAATCACTGATGCATTAAATCATTTAAAAAAAATTCTATTTGTGATGTGTTATTTTGAAAATTAAACCTGTGAATTTTCAAAATATTTTTACATTTGTCTAGTTACATTTTGGACTAATTTAACTGAAAAATTTATCAGAAAATTACCAGAACCATTCAACCATGAGGTTATGGAACTTTTTGATAACACCATTGCTAGGCAGAATGATAGTGTAGATCCAAGAACCAATATGAAAATAGAGGTATCACTTGGATTAGCTATTATACTTACTAGGAATCTTCTTGTAGACAAATACAAAGAAAGTATTCTAGTAAGAAATAGTAGGCAAGTAGTTGCCAGAAATCCTAGAATTTGTTGTGACAAGTATCTCAGCAGAATTCCAGGACAATATGGGTGCTTACCATCCAACGAAAACAAAAAGAAAAGAAGATTTTCTAAAAAAAAAAATGTTTTTAGAAGGTATAAAAAACCTTACAAACAAAATTTTTTCAAAAAATTCCCAAGAGGGAAGAAAGAAAGAAAAATGGGACAAGAAGAAATTTTTTCCACAAAAGAAAAAGAATTGCAGGTGTTGGCTCTGCAATGAATCTGGATATTATGCAAATGAATGCCTAGCAAGAATTGAAAATAAAGAAAGGATTAAGCTCCTTGATACATTTCAACAAAAAGGTTTCTACCCAGTAGAAGATCTTAGTTATACAGAATCGCTATATTACTTAACAACTAATACTGAATATGATTCATCAGAAACAGAATCATCAGGATATGAGTAATAGAAATATTACTAATCCTAATTCCATCTATATTCCTATAAAACGTAGTTCTGAAGGATATAGAAAGTTTACTATCCATGCTTATGTAGATACTGGAGCATCAGTATGTATAGCAAGTAAATGGATTATTTCAAAATAATTTTGGGTTTCATCTGAAAAAATCTTAAATCTTAAGATAGCAGATAAATATGAAATTAAAACTTCCAAAGTAATTAAGGGATTAGACATTGAGATTAATGGTTACCATAAATCGCAATAGAAAACCTTTTACTTTAAAATACCTACTGTATATCAGTTGGAAACTGGTATTGATTTTATGATTGGAAATAACTTTTGCAAGTTATATCACCCTTTCATAGAAGAAATTGAATCTATAAGTTTTACTCTTAGTAGTAGAAAACTATGGATTTCAAAACAAAGAAAAGTTGTTGCTATGAATCATTTTCAAGAAAAATTCTTGGAAACACTTAAGATTGACAACAAAAAGAAATTTTTTAAATATCTTCAGGGAGAAAACATTATTAAAAATAATCATGTTTTCATAACTTCAGAAGAAGAAAATAAGTTCAAAATGAATTCTCAATGAGAAAAGGTTCTAGAACTACTTGAAAAATATTGCTCAGAAAATCTTTTAGATCCAAAAAAGAATAAAGAAAATATGACTGCAGCTATTGAATTACTTGAAGAATTCAAAACAACTATTGTTAGAGCAAAATGTATGACTTACAGCCCTGAGGATAGAGAAGAATTCTTGATACAAATTAAAGAATGCTTAAGTTGCAGGTAATTGAACCTAGTAAATCTCAGTTTTCCTCACCAGCCTTTATGGTTAGGAAAGAAGTGGAAAAAAGACAAGGAAAAGCTAGAATGGTAGTTGACTATTCTCAGCTCAACAAAGTTTCTAAGACTGATGGATATTTTATTCCAAATATGCAAAGTCTTTTACAATTAAT
>CAIGRO010172148.1:0-19554 GCA_903798355.1 Fraxinus baroniana
CATGTAGATGTTTTTATAAAGTATTTTTATAAAATTATTTTTTAACAAAAAAATTGGTTATGTTTGCACATTAGTACTACTATAGTTTGAATTATCATCATCCAGCTCTGTGTGTTATGATAATTCTATAGAAATTCATCTACCTGCGATGTTATGAATTTATAGTTTGAGTTTTCTAATTTGATAACGAAATACACCATTGATATCTATTGAGTCTCAAACTTATGGATTAATTCCCTTCCTAGAGTTTGATTTGCTTTGCTTGGGCATGAATGCAGTGGCAGACCCAATACTCGGCAGCCATGGTGGCCGCCCGAGCTGGATCCGTCGGAACAGTTTTTTTTTTTTTTTTTGAAAATGAATAAATACTTTAGATTATATACTTGGTAAGTGTTTTGTTGACATATATTTCTTGTAGTTCAGCTTGCAAGGAACCCGTCTGCTCCATATGAGGTGCTGATTTCGAAACCGTTTGCCAACAATTTTTTTGTGAAATATGTTAAATTCTACCATTTTTCCAAAATTAATTGGAATAAAGGAGTGGGGGATTCGAACTAGCGACCCTTCCCTAAGATGGTGAACACTTGACCGTTGTGGCACTCATGGAATCTGATATCAAATTTGTCAGAATAATATATATGTTATATATTAGCGATTTTAATGCAATTATAAAAAATTCGAACCGCGCTCTTCCTTTGAATTATACAAAACTAGGGCACAATATCTAAACTATTTATAACAATTAAAAATAAGAAAAATTATATATGATCAGTTTGAACAAAATAATTGTTATATTTAAATTATAACCTCGTTTGATTCCTTTTTTTTTTCAAAATACATTTTTCTCTCTTCTTTTAACCACACATTTTTTAATAAAATAATATAACATTTAGATTCAAAAAAAAATCTTATTTTTAACTACATATTCTCCATTAAATCACTATTCCAAAATGCATTTTTTGCAAACAAAAAAAAATGGGTATCAAATGGGGCTCTTAATATTTTATTGTGACAACGGTCGATGGTCGCTCGAGTTGACTCGAAACCCTGGGTCCGCCACTGAATGGATGATGGTCGATGAAGATGGAGCGTACTATGGAGAAGCCAGTGACTTAACGTTTGAATTCGATTATTAAACGTTTGTGTCTTTTTTTTTTTTTTTAATAAATAGATTTCTACGAACATCATATGTGGAACTATTCTAATAATATTTTTTATAAATAAGTTATGTTCAGAAGTATTTATGTGTAATAGAAATTAACTTACAAGTTATCGTTTATCACAAAAATGTTAGCGATAAGATTTAGTGTTGTTGTTTTTATTAAAATCTCAACTTCTGCCTTTGACTTCAAAAATTCATAGTTTTAATGTTGCTTGGAATTTTTGATGAAACTAGTGAGATTTGATAGCCTCTTAGGTTAGCTATTGCATGAACTTGAAATTATGTCAATCTGATAACTGTAGAATTTTATATGTCACTTTAAATAAATAGCGCTGGTTATCTTCCAAACCGAATCACTACGGGGTCTTGAAAAATATTTTAGTACCTTATATATTGTCAACGGAAGTTGATTTTTGGTTATGTCATACTATAAGAAGTTTCCTACATTCTCGTAAAATTTTGTGAAGTTTCAAGATTGATAACTATGTAAACGAATTTATTTTAACGTTTGCCGCTTGAGAAGGAAAAGCAAAACAGTACACGTCAATAACGAGGTACATGCATGGAAATCACACACTCACACACAAAGTATGACATTTAATATTGGATAATGAAATATTTAAGGCACTTCATGGCATCTCGCATCCATTCGTCGACCTCATCCTATGACTCAGGTATGTTCAACTAAGCAAAGTTAAAATTCGTATTATGAAAAAAAATGTTATGATTCTGTTGTTGGTTTTCCATGTTACGGTATATTCTTCATTTTAAGTAAAGCACTATAAATTCACAAATTGTTTCGATTCTCGATGGTCAAATTTTTACTTTTATCACTAGTAAGATTCACACCCACGAACTTATTCTTTTTTTTTTTGTTTTTTACTCATCTTCTAGTGTATGATCTAAGGCTGAATCTTTATACCAACTTGTCACCCTCTTTATTTTAGATGGATTTGACTAATTGCAAGTCAATATGTTAACAAATAAGAATTGCCCAAATTTTGATTACTTCAATCTCCAAGACTCAACTAAGCTAATAATCCCTTGTCAAAGATCTAACTTTTTCAAATAAGTTTTTGGGATTTAATCAAGGCATGTAATAAGTAAATACATATAAGTATATCTTATGTGCCATTAACATTTCTAAATGACCATTGTAGCGAGTTTTAGGTTGATAACTACCAAGTCAAATAAACATAGGTACTAAGTTTTTAGATACCCTTATAGGTTTAATCACTCGAGTCATAAGGCTACGAAAAGATTTTTCACAATGAGATAGCTTTCCTTTCTCTCATATATTTTTTTTTTTAATTTTTTACCATGATTAGTGCAATACCCCTCATTTAACATTCGTCCTCAAAAATCAACCTCTAATTTAAAATTCTCACGTAATTTTCATCATATTGGCATTAGACAACTCACACAAGATTTTACACACATGGAATCCTCTTTTATATCCATATCTCCCTACAACAGTAAAATCACCCCAAACTAATCTAAATCTGGTCGAATGATATATGTTGTTTTTTTTTTTTTGGGTTTAGCATCTAAGTTATACTATTTCAACCTTTTAAGCATATGAATCAACCCATTACTTTATAATACTAAACTTAATTCCTGTGCACAAATAATATCTAGTCTTACATGGATAAGAATTAATTAATCTAAGTATGTAACATATCCATAGTTCATAAATTAATATATAATGCCAAATATATTTGCCGGCAAGGCTACCTAACCTACATAAGCACACAATAAACAAGAAAATCTTTTTTATTTCACACGAAATAAAGTCATATCACATAAACACAAAAAATAAGCAATTAACAATTGATGATTAACCTCCCCCACCCAATCTTAAAGTACACACAAAAATAAGCAATTAACGACTGATGATTCACCCCCCTCCCCCACCCAATTTTAAAGTACACATTGTCTCCAATGTGAAAATAAATACAAATGAGGATTATGACTTCCCTAGATACATTAGTTCGTGTCATTGCCATTGTCCTGATGAGATGGATATGGGTTGGCTTTCTAACCACATTGTTGCCCTCAACCTTGAGAATCTATAACCAACACAACGAAAATGTTACGACAACAAAATAAATAGTCCTAAAACTAAAAATTAAGTAATAAGAAAGGAATAAAACTTGGGTTGCCTCCCAAAAAGTGTTTCTTTAAAGTCATTAGCTTGACTTTTACCATGTTTGATTATTGTGGCTCAACTAAGTTATGTCATCCTAGTACTTTGTGTAATTTTCATTTATGCACCATTTTCTTGCTCTCCATGTTTTGATATTTCCATTTTCATTTCTACCAAGAAGTTTACTAAAATTTGATTTTCTATTCTGACAGCTTTGTCAATCAGGTGGCTCTTCTTCATCAATTCTACAGTAATTATTTTTGTTGGAAGGTTTCTCAAAATTGGGTATAAATATTAAATATTTTTTGCTTGTCCTCCACCTTCAATATTAGCTCACCATTCTCCATGTCAATCAGGGTTCGACCCGTTGCTAAGAATGTACGACCTAATATAATTGAATTGTCTCGATCTTCTGATATGTCCAGCACAATGAAGTCCATTAAAAATATTAATTTTCCTTATTTCATGAAAACATCTTCAAATTTGCCACGTGACTTTGAAATTGTTGTATTAGCTAGTTGTAGTGTTATTGATGTTGATTTGACTTCACCCAATCCCATTTTCTTGTGAGAAGAATATGACATTAGATTTATATTAACATCTCTATCACACAATGCTTTAATAGCACAAGAATTTTCAATTGAAATAGGTAAAGTAAAGCTCCTTGTATCTTTCAACTTGGGAGACAATTTGTTTTGTACTTTTGCACTATTTTCCGCGTTAAACCCACAATTTCAAACTCCAAAAGCTTTCTTTTCTTTGTCAACATCTCTTTCAAAAGATTTCGTGTAGATTGAAATTTGTAATATCCCTTCAATCAACGAAATATTGATTTGGAGCTTCTTGAGAACATCAAAAGATTTTTCAAATTTTGTGTTTTGTTTGTTCTTCTTGAGTTTTTGAGAAAAAGAAATGGGAGGCACGTAAGCCTTGACTGGACTTGATGCATTGGCAGTGGATGCTTCTGTACTCTCTTCATTCTCAATTGAGGTGGGTGTAGATTTTTCTTCCATTATAGCTTCATCAATATCTTCTTGGTCATCTTTTTCCTAGTCATTTCGCAGTAATCTCTGGTAATTGTACCACACTCCTTGTAGTTATAGAATGAATATTTTCTTTCATAGACTTCTTTCGAAGTCTTTGGGAGAATTGAAGTGGAGGTACATATGCTTTAACTTTTACAAGAGCCCTGGGTGGATACTACTCTTATTGCCATCACTTGCTCTTTAGGATTTGTCATTATATTGCTTAGCAATGATCCCTATAGACGTTCTATAAATTGTTGAGCTATCTAACCAATCCGTGTCTCCAACTTCTTGATAGATGGTTGCTGATTTTGAAAATTAGTATCAATATGTTGGAATACTTTGTCTATTTTCTGTACATATTGATGAAACATCTTCACCAAACTTGGTCTTCTCACTAACTGGAAATTATTCCCATATTTGTTGAAATTGTAGGAACCATTTTGAATAAAGTTTACTTGTTCCTCTGAAGAAGCAAGTATCAAGCAATTTTCTTTAATGTGATTTCTCCCACAATTCTCACATGCTGAACTAGCTATCACTACATTTGCTCCATGTGTCACAATTTTACACGTAACTCCACCCAATTCATTAAAGCAACAATCTATACATTCGTAGATGTTGTGCTATCCAATTCATAAATTCCAACCACTTTCTATGGTACCACTCTTTCCGATGAAAACATTGAATGTGTCATGGCAATTAACTCAAACAAATCCATGCATTGTTGTACGGATTTTCCAATGATCGATCGACCAGCAGAGGAATCCACCTGTGATTTTGACAATGGTGATAGTTCGATGTAGAAGCATTGCACTTGATTACCCATGGTGATCCCATAATTTGAACACTTTTTCATTTACTTCTTGAATATATTTCATGCCTTTTGATAGCTCTCCCAATCTTTCTGTTGGAACGCTTGAATTTTCAATATAATTTTTGCTACTTTTACTGATGGGAAAAATTAGTTACAGAATTTTCCAGTTAGTTCCTTTCATATAGTAATACTTCCATGAGGTTCAGCATCTAAACATTCAAATGTAGCATTTTGCAATATATACTAAAATAATCTCTGCTTAATCGCATCTTCATTAACCCCTATAGCATGAAAGTTTTGGCAATTTCTGAAGAATCTGGAGATATGTGTGTTTGAATTTTCACGAGGTAGACTATAAAATTGGAGAATGTTGCTTGTCAAGTTGATCCAATATGCCCTTATCTAAAAGTTGTTCACCCCAAAATCTATATATACTATACTGGAGCATGGGGGTGTTGTAATAGGCATCAAGAACATTGAAACTGGCAAGTCCCCTTCATTTATTTCCGTTCGCTCATGTTGTTGATCCAGTGGTAATGCTACTCTCTTGGAAACTAGTCCAATTGGTTGTATAGGAATAGGGATATTTTGTTGGTCAGCCATTTGATGTTATTACATTTGTCAGTGTTCTTTGCATTTTCATCCGAAAGTATGTCACCTTGGGTACGGAGCATACAACGAACAACTTTTATATGTTAAAAAAAAAAACCTAATCAAACTAAGACTAAAAGTAAATAGTCGGTAATGGTACAAAAAACCTGTTGCATTTTTTCCTATCGCAAGTGTATAATACCGTGACAAGTAATACAGTGGACCTTTGAGTCCGGATTATTATTTCCACGAGAACTATAATTTAGAATTTAATTAGATTTTTCTAACTCTTATTTGATGACAAAGAATTATAGTTGTTGTGAATTTTTGGTTTAAATACTTGAAATCAATTAAAATGCACACAAATATTGATTGAGAATTCAAATAATGGATGGATATTAAGGCCGAACAATTTTACCTATTAATCACTTTGGAGTCATAATTCAAAATTCAAAAGCCTAATGTAGTGTTCGATCGAATTCTTCTATTATACTTAATTTACCCTTCTCAAGTTCTCAGCGAGTCTATTTAACTATTTTAATTCAATATCTCTATGTGAATATATCCTAGTGAAACGAAATATTAGTGCTAAGAATTCATACGATAATCGTAATATTTAGTATAGCTATTTCTACACGTTATATTAATATACCGAATTTTACTATATGGTCTAAATCTCCAACTCACCTCTCGATTCGTAAAAGATTCACAAAATCATCAAATTAGTGATCAAGTAATTTAAAGCATTAAACGCATACTAAAATCAATACATGAACGATAAATTACCAAGAATCTTGAATAAAAGATATAAAGAGTTTCAAGTAGATTACATCGTTCATCCTAATATAAAGTTTAGTTATTCATAATAAATGAAGAAGAAAAAACAAGAAGTTGTTATTGAATATATCATCGGATTTTGAATATAGATGTAGAAAAAGAAATAAATCTTGCACCAAGATGTTCTTTATCTTCCAATCAATGCTTCAAAATGTTAAGTTCTTGATGTTTTCCTCTCTTGAATTGTGTTCTTCAATCTCTCATTGTATTCTTCTCTCTCAATGTGTGGAACCCTTCAAATTGTGTAAAACTCTTGTATTTATACTCATTCCCACGTTTGTGTCCAATGTATGATTTTTATGAGCTTCAAAATGGACCAGAACCATGTCCTAGATGCATCTGGTGGTGCCTTACATAGACACTGGCGCCGTGGAGCCATCATTCAGGATAAAAACTGCACTGCACTTCATTCAGAATTTTTATCATAACTTTTTCTCCCAATATCCGATTGAGGAGATTCAAATTAGGTTACAACTTTACTAGAAGTGGTTGTTTTCCAATTCGAACGTTTACTAGGCCAAAAATGGGTCTTAATCTCTAGCTGAAAATCTGAAACATCCATGTGCAGTTAAAAATTGATTTGTGAGAATATTTTAGTCATATTTCACTCCTTTTGACTTCTAATTGCATCCATTTGACTTTTAACATTCTCGAATCTTCATTGTGCACTTTAGTCTCCAAACTTTGGATCTTGCCCCCTTTTTTCGCCAATTTTCACTTCTTTTTTCCAATTTCACTTTCATTCATTGAGTTTCGCCTAATAACACATTATATAATAAATTAGGCTATAATTTCATGAAAAGAATTATAAAATGTCAATATTTTAGAGCCCGAATAAATGTATAAAATACACTTATCAGTATTCAATAAAATTATAGACGGGATGTAGAAAAATAATTAGTTATCTCGCATGAATTTAATTAATGAACGAAAACCTTCAGTCTAAAACATCTTGCCTGCTTCAAAAGTAATTCCAGAATTTTGAAAAGATCGTTGATAACTTGCTTGTGTTATGACATGTTTAATATGCTTAAATAAATATAAATAAATAAGAAAAGCACAAAAAAAAAATTCTTATAATGAAAGAATAATGTGAAACAATTAAAAAACAAAAATTATTACTTAGAAGTTATAGCTGCTATTGAGGGTTGAAAATCACGGTGACAATCTTGGCAATATATTTAGAGTAACAGCTTGTAACCCTGGGGGAGTATCCACAATCCAAAATCTATAAGGCGGCGCCACCACATCCACCACCACAATGCCGATGCCATCCCCTCTTACTACACACACTCTACCACCTCCCGCCGCCATTTGCTGCGCCCCTTTAAGCACACCACTTTCCAAAATCGCCACCCATTTGTCCCTCCCAGGATCGTACTTTCTCAATGCACCTTTTGATTCATCCACCATGTATATGGTGTCCTCCTCCATTGCCGCTGCTGGACCCCACCATCCCGCCAGCATTCCCTCCGGCATCTCCTCCCATACGTCGGTTTGTACATCGTATACTGCACCTTCCTTGGCCGCTTTGCCCTTCACGTTCACCATGCAAAGCTTCCCTCTCCATCCTATCGTTAAGAGTAAAAATTCCACATCAGTTAAATTTGTATAGAAAAGCTCGATCCAACATTCAATTCGTTTACAACTCAAAAGTCAAAACTAATTTATTTCAAAAATGAAGCAGTAATTACTAAATTAAAAAATAACATTTAATTTAACTAAAATATCATATTTATTAATAAATTAAAAAAAAATTAAATTAAATTGACTAAAATATTATTTATTTGATTACGATTTATTATAAATTTTAATAAAAATAATAATTAAATAAAAATAAAGTTAAATTATTTTATAATAAAATGATATAATAAAAATTAAAATTTGTTGTGGTATAAAATAATGGATAAAAAAATTATGAAAAAGTGTAAAAATTTCACCAAATGAAGAGGACTTGGGTTGTATAAATATAAAAATAATAATCAACATATAAGGATTTGGGTTGAAGACTCAATACCTATGGCATCGATGGCGTCTCGACTGAATTTTCCATGTTTTAGCCTTCCCATTCTTTCCCACCTCCAACCATTTTCAAAACCCCATAATTTTTTGTGGCTCAAATGGCTGTTATTATTGTTATCGAGGTCCCATTTTTCGACAGATCGAGAAACCTCAGTGTTGTAGTGGGACCCAATTCCACTCACAACGTATACGACATCGCCAGAGGCTCCAGCGGCGCACCACCGCCGTGGAGTGAATAGTGGGGGACCGTAGGTCCATTTCTGTATTAAGGGATTGAAAATGAGTGGCCTCGAGAGGGCGGGGAGGAATTCGTCGGTTGTGGCTGCAAGTAGGACTAAGTTGCCGGAAACAGAAACAGATTGTATAGGAAATTTACGTGAAATGAAGGAGCAGTGGCGGAGGAGGAAGCGGAGTGGAGGGTCAGGCGGCGGAGGAGGAAATGACCACCACTTATTTGAAATGGGATCAAAGGAGGAGTATTCAATGGAGTTGTCTTGATTTTGCGTGGATATCAAGAGAGTGTAAATAGATAGAAAAGGAGGAAAAGATGGTGAATAGATAAGGCGGCGCCAAGAACGGCAAACGGAGTAGAGAATTGAAGGATGGACCAAAAAAAGGCAAAGTTGGGCTATATGGTCTGGAAGTCCAGGCAACAAAGACTGGTGGTGACGGTGCTCTGCCGTCTTACGGCGGTGGATATTTAGCCTTTCGGTGGTTGCAGTGGAGGAGGATGAGTGAGAAGTTACAAGATTGCTCATTTCTTGGAGGAGGGAGGGGATGTCTGAGTAGGGGTAGTAGTAGTAGTACTCTCTTTAAAGGGGTGGGTTGTGGGATTTTTTTATCTTTTTGTATTTATGTGGTTTCTCTTTTGAGTGATGACTAAAGTAGACAAGTGGAGAGGGGAGAATTAAGTCAAAAATAAAAGGCAAAAGTTGGAACTGTTGGATACGAGTAGGGTCATAAAATGTACTTATGGATTTAGAGTTTTTAGAATCAAATTTTGTCAAAAGTAATTTTTTTTAGGATAAGAAGTTGATAAAAATTATGAATTTATGTATAAGATTATTTTATTAAAGTAATGTATAATCGAAAATAAGTTTGAGAAAAAAATATTTTAAAGAATATGTACCAAAGGTTACATTAACACCATCATCGTGCTTCAATTTTCTATCCAGTAGCATGAAAATTAAGTGGTTGTGAGGCTATTATTTTCAAGTTGTGCCTCCATAACGATTATCATAACTACTTATTCATCGTAGCATCTCACGTCTTGTATTAATATTGAAGTAAAGTAAGTATAATCATGGTATAGCTGATGGAGATAGTTGAGCATTCGATTGATATATGATAAAGTACTAGGAGTAGCTTGATGGTTCCAAGGCCATGTATCGTCTCTAACTCAACATTATAGTCCGACAATTGTGTGATTGGCCTCAATAGTGTTGTACATGGTTATCGATTAGTAACTGATAACGCCAAACCCGAACTCGACCTTCGTGGGCCTCCTCCCTTAGCCCAATAAGTTGGAACATATAGGTCGAGCTCGAGCCCAAGATGTACTGATGAGGTGACACCCGACCACGACCCAAATAAGTTTTTATTTGGCCCATTGACCATCTATTGAGTTCGAGGTCGAGGTCTTCACCTCTACCTAAGACGTCCCCCCAACCACACGTGACCAAAGAGTCCTGTTTTAACTTAACTATTAAGCCCTTCAACTTACCATAAACTTCAATTCGTCTAAAGGTGATACAATCCTAGCACAACACAAACATCTCCCATAAAGGAATATTAGTCCACCCAGGACTCATCTACCGGCCTCTATAAATATGAATCCCCCCTTTATTATTCAGGTATGCATCTTAAAAGCATTCAGTCTATAGTTTCTTTGGAATACTTAACTGACTTAAGCATCGGATGGGCAACGAGGACACACCTCGACGCCTTTATTTCAGGTATTGGAAATCGGATCACGTGGAGTTCTTTCATTCGGTTCGAGTTAGCCCATGTACGATTTTTGGCATCATCAGTAACCTTTTCAAGTCTTTGTTGAGTTATATGTCTGTCACTTAAAATAGAGAAGTCAAAAATTCAATTATGAACATGCACATTAAATTTGTGTAAGGCTAAAAATGCGTAGCCTCACATTTATTCAAGAAACTTGTTATGTTTTGAGTCGTGTTTACTTTTCTGTCCATAAATATGTGGGCTTAATCTGATGGCCCTTCTATGGAATTATGAAAATTGAAAGGTTTGTCTTACCAAATAAGGTATTGTTTGATACAGCTTAAAATCCAATTAAAATTGAAGTATGGTCGTTATTGGGTCTCACTCGTCTAATAAAAGTCAACAATAACGGCTAATTTTTCAATTTTAATCTGATTTTAATCTCTACAGAACACGCCCTTAGTAGGAAAGTAAAAGTCAAATGCTTGACTTTTGATTAGTGTAAACTAGGAATTCAATAGAATTTTGCACTATTTATAACAAAAAAACCATGTTTAATTTCTTTAGTAATATCTACTTTGCACTTCCAATTGTTTGGTTTAAGGTAAAAAAAAAAAAAAAAAATTAAATCAGAGTTAAAGTTATAGTCAATAATTAATTTCAACTATACATTTCATAAGATTCATAATTTTTCAACCATGCATTCTACTTTTATAAAAATTACTAAAAATCTCCTTTTTATCCAAGTCAAACAGGTGATCCGAAAAAGTTTTGCTCCAATGCGACTTGGAAAAGTCAAGAATAGNAAAAAAAAAAAAAAATTAAATCAGAGTTAAAGTTATAGTCAATAATTAATTTCAACTATACATTTCATAAGATTCATAATTTTTCAACCATGCATTCCATCTACTTTTATAAAAATTACTAAAAATCTCCTTTTTATCCAAGTCAAACAGGTGATCCGAAAAAGTTTTGCTCCAATGCGACTTGGAAAAGTCAAGAATAGTTGCAATATTTCAGACTGGCATGACTCGATAGTAGAAGTATACGTACGAAACATACACAAATTTAAATAATATACGTGTCATGCATGATGACCATAAGAGCTAGAAGTGGCAACGTAGTGAATCCAACATTTGAAGAGAGTTTTGGTCGAACTTTTGTAATTTATTTGGTGATAGTACCGTGTGGGGATGTAGTGTAGGGCATGAGAAAAGGCAAAAATAATAAATGTAAAAAGCTGTGAAGTGAGACAAAGAGGTTGAGAGAGTAATTATAAAATTGACCTTTTGGGCACCCCCCCTACATTAATTCATTATTCTCTCTCCCTAACCCTAACTTCTTTCTACTCTATTCTTTGCATTACATTCCAGAAATTGTCACGAGAAAAGGCACCCTTTTAAGTATTGAAAAGGTAGGGTAGAAAGTGGCAACCGTCCCTAATAAATATAAGAACTTTTCAAATTTAAAAAAAAAATTAAAAAAAAAGGGTCTTGATGAAAGAGACAAGATAGTAGGAGAAATTGAGTTTTAATTATGAAAGTGGGAAATAGAATTTCAGATTTGTTAAATACAAGGTAAATAATGGATTTTGTTACTTATTTTAATTGGTTGATGAGAGTTGGATTTATCCATCGGCTCTCAATTGAGGTTATGCCCCATGCATGCCATTGAAGCAACGGAAGAGCCGAAGAGGTGGAGCATGCAATGCTTTCCAGTTTAGGAATGGGGACGAATGGATTTTCGCTCGAGAGCTGGAAGATCAAAGATGATGAGGTACTTCATTTGAGGGAGAGAACAAAATCTCATATTTATTGATTAATAAGGGATAAAATAATGAGTTCATAATATAATTGAGCTACTAATACGATTAACATTTTAAGATGTAGGATCGGACTTGAAATGAGGTCCAATAGTTGATTGCGCTCAGAATCTTCAAAAAACATTTAAATGTGAACTTAATAACAAGAAAGCACTTCTAGTATAGTGGCAAAGTTACATATTTGACCTACTTGTATGCTGATTTTCAACATATATTATGTTCTTAGAGCCTATTTGAGGCTCATTTTTATTGAAGAGTGCATTTTAAAATTGTAGATTGAAGTAAAATTTGTGGTTAAAAAATAAGAAAAAAATTTGAGTTTGCATGTAATATTATTTTATTAAATAATATATGATTGAAAAGAATAGAGAAAAAATATATTTCTGAAAATAATGGAGATCAAACAAGGTATTATTTTTAAAAAATTGCACAATTAATTCCGAATCTTTTGCACTTTAGTGAAATTCTCCGGAACTGTAAATTCGATTTTTCAATCTAACATTTATGCCCTCTTTGATATGGAAAATTTTCCATGGAATTAGAAACTTGTTTTCCATTTCCAAGCTTTAGCTTGTTTGATTGCAAAGTTTTCCCTATAATTGTTTTTATTGGTTTCCACTCACTTGTGCACAATTTCTTGATTTTTGTGGAATTCATTTTTTCATGGTTTGTGTGAAAAATGGTTTTCCAACTTTTTTTTTTTTTTGATAATTGGAAAAAATTCTAGATACAATGATAAAAAAAATTATCATTTTTATTGACAATTTCCATACAAAACAAAGACAAATGAATTGTATTCGGTATGATAATTATTTTTTTATGTTTTTTTTTTTATAATTGGAACAAATTCTAGACCAATGGTAAAAAAATTATTATTTTAAAGAACTATTTCCATAAAAACAAAGTCAAACAGAAATCAAACTTTCAACATTTTTCAGGTGAAAAATTATACCAATCAAACACAATTAATTGCAAATTTCAGTAAAACAAATTCTAGGAAATTCAATTCCCCGTAATTCATTTTCTTTCCACCAAATTTCACATTTGTAATCAAACGGACCGTAATTCTATTTACATATTAAGTTCTATTATAATTTTGTAAATGTTAATTTTCTCACACGAGAACGAAAACTAATTTATCTAAGGACATTATATTTAACACTTAGCCCATGTTTGATACACATTAAAATTTTCATTTTCATTCTTCTACTCATTTTCAACAACACATTTTTTAATAAAATAAGATTTTTCATCACATCAATAATAAAGATTAAGCTCATGTTTGGTATCCATTAAAATTTTCATTTTCATTCTTCTACTTATTTTCAACTACACATTCTTTAATAAAATAATATTTTTCATCGTATCAATAACTTTTCATTATTTTTCAACCACACATTCTCCATCAATCTATTATTCTGAAATACATTATTTCAAAATAAAGTGGTTCAAACACACCCTTAATCTAGTCTTTCAAAAAAAAAAAAAAATCATTTATTCAAATTTTGAAATAAAAACCCTATCCTCTATTACACAAACTATCAAAATTTAGACCATGTCTGACTCTCATTCTTATAAGAAATAATTTATATAGTCATTTTTAAACACATATTCATACAAAAGAATATTCTACACATAAATTTAATTTTTTTTCATATTTTTGAACTATACGTTTTTCAAAAAATCACTATTCAAAACAATATTTCCATTTTACAAGAAAGCTATGCAAAATTTTTGAGAAAGGCGACTTTGCACCTCATGACATTTTTTTTTTTTGGCGAAGTGTACGAAAATTTGTTTGCATTATGGGTAACTATAGTTTCTATTTATTTTTCCTACTACTTCCATTCCATAAAGATGACTTACTTTTTTTTTGTTTGTCCCAAATTATAAGTCATTCTTTCTTGAGAGTATAGTTGATTTCTTAATTTTCTAATATATTCATATTTAAAGTGTTTTGTTATCAACAAATATAAACCACTCATATTTAAACTATTATTTAATGTAAGGATATATTAGGAACATGTAAGTACAATTTATTGTTTCAAATATATTAATTATATTTTCATAATCTTTGTGAAAATGAAAAAAAAATTCTATTTTTGTGGGACGGATGGAGTACATTTTAGCAACACCCTCATGAAGAAAAAAATGTACGCCACAATTTGAGGACCAAATTTCTAGAATTCAACTCGTTGGAAAAACTTAGACTGATCTTGTTAAGATGGAACATCAATTTTCCATTCGAGGCATCGTAAAAAAGTTCATAAATTATTTTATACAAGTATGTATGCAATTTGAGTTGTTGGTTAAATGCATGAGATGGAACGGTTGAATCGAAGAAGGGTAACTAATGGCATTTATTTGTTTCACTGTCTCACATGTAATTATATTTAACTTCAATGACATATCATTTTATACATATCATTTTATTCCTCAAACACAATAAAGTAAGAGCATGTTCAAGAGCTTAAGAATTTTATACATATCATTTTAAAATTTAATAAGTGAAAATAAATTTTAAATCACTTTAGACACAATTAAACATAGAAACTGTTTGACACGATTTTTGTTTCTTGTAGCAAGCTGCCTAAGAAAGTTACCAAGGGAGTTATTTCTAAAAGTTCTTTTAGCTAAATAAAGTAGTTTCAGAAAATTATTTAAACATATTCAAAAATAGTTTCTTAACTTCAGAATTAGTTTTTAATTTTTCAAAAACCCTGTCAAATGTGATCCATACTCAAATTTTATACTCTTTTAACTTGTGAAGTCTAAAAATTTTAAGTGTTTTAGTCCTTGTTTGATTCTCATTATTTGTAAAATACATTTTTCTTTTTCTTCTCTACAATCACGCTTTCTTCAATAAAATAATATTACACGCAAATTAAAATCTTTTACTTATTTTTTAATCACATTCTCCATCAATCTACTATTTCAAAATGCATTCTTACGGTAAAATGGGGCTCAAACACGTTCTTAATTATATGTCCAATAGCTTGAATAAATCTTTTTTTTATAAATTGATGGTTATAGATTGGACAGAGCTAAGTAACACATTCTTACTTTTTGACCAATTCAGCCAACATAAGTTTAAGCCACTGTTTCCATTATAAAGAAAAATGGAGGGAAAATGATTTTTTGAATAGTGATTTTTAGAAAAATATATGTTTAAAAAGTAAGGAAAAAATTGAGTTTACATGCAAAGTATTTTATTGTGTGAATGTGTGATGAGTATGAGAAATAAAAAGTTTTGAAATAAAGAGAGTTAAACAGTGGCTAAATTTGGGATAAAGGTATATTTGACCTCCAATCTTTTATAAACTTATATTATATATTATGATGAAGTAGTCTTAAGTTTAAATTTTTTAAAATGGCATCGGACATCTCGATGTTTGACAAAATAGATATAGTGGGTCTCCGATGACAATATTCATCCATTTGAGTTGATAATGTCACGTAAAATGAAAAATTGCCCGCTCTTTTAAATAAATAAAAAGCCATCGTTTGTCTTTTATTTTTATGTTTATATAAAGGGGAGGGCAATTCCGTCTTGTTATTCAACCTTAACGATTGAAGTAGATTGATTCTGTCATCAAGGACCTACCATGCATATTTCTTCAAACGTTAGAATGTCTCGTGTCGTTTTTAAAGTTTAGGGGTATTACTTTGTTTGGAAAGTTGAGGACCAAATATGCTATATAATCCCTTTAAATTATGAAATTTTATTGTTCCAAGTGAGCAACGAAACTTTAAAATTCATGTTTGACTTTAAATCTATCAGTTGACAAAAATAACAATTTGAGTGAATCACTAATTTTAAAATTCATGTTTTTCCAAACTTATTTTTAATCACTTATTTTATACGATTTATAACTTTTCAACTGCATATTTTATCAATTTTTATCAAAATTTATTAAAAAAATAATTTTTATCCAATCCAAACATATGCAATTTGGGCCATCATGCACCACCCACCACGGCGGGGCCCCGTCCCTGTCTTCTTTCGACTCTGCCAAAAGTTCATGCTGTTCAGCGTATCTAATTGTGCACAGTAATTAATAAAAACTATTGGAACTTTACCATTTCCACGGTAATTAATAAATTAGAATTTTATTAAAATATTAAACTAACCTAACTAATTTAAATAACATAATTTGAATAAAACTACTATCTAAATCCTATCTCTATCTCCATCACTACTACTACAAGTGGCATAGTTAAAATTGCTCTACAAAAAGGCAAATATCAAATTGTAATTTAAGCTACATTCTAATGATTTATTCAATAACTAAATCTTAAATGTACACAAAATGGGATCAAGATTACACAACTGAAAATAAAACATTATGTATTACTGGTTGCATGCGCAACACAGATTCTGCTCAACTATGTTTTAAAGACGATAACCTTATCTGGGTATATGTTTTGCAGCAGACATTATAAATCTTATCAAAGAAACATTTCTCAATAGAATAAATTGAACACCATTAAGGATTGGAAGGATTATTATCTGTCTGTGGATAGAAGGATTCATAGGTCTCAACTCGCCTCTTCGAATCTGGAAGCTCCAATTCTTCCACAAAACCTTTTGTCATCTTCAAAAAATCCTCCTTGTGCAATTGTTTCCATATCTAATACAATTACGACATATAATGGAAGGTTAGGAAAGAGAATGAGAATATGGCCAGTTTTCAAGAATAAAAGATAAAATGCTAGAAATAACTCATTAATTGTATGTTTGGCAAAGCTTAAATTATAATTAAGCTGATGAAATATACTTTTTATTTACATATTTCGTAGAACCTACAACTACTACTTAGTATCCACACATTTCGTAAGATCAAATGCCTAAGATGTACAAAAAACTTTACCAAACATACTCTAAGCTTACATATCCCAGCGTGGACTCGTACTTTAAAAAATGATGGTAAAATATAGGATCTTCAATTTCAACTAAACAGAGACACTTTGAAATGGACATCAACTGTTATTCTTTTGTTAGATAAAAAGGAAAACAAGTAGAATGGAAGACATGTTAAATACAAAGCCACCAACCATTTCAATCAGAAAATCTGGGAACCAGTTTGATTCTAGCCTAATAAACATACATTCAAAAAAGGAGATGAAACCCAGTCAACCGGTCAGCTTTAAAAACATCAGTAAAATGGCAACAAGGACTTAATACAAGTCTCCAGGGGAATAAAAAGCAGCAGAACAGGAAAACTCGCTTATCACCGCGGAAATTTGAATCAATACTTCTTATCTCTGGATGCTAAAGAAGTTTCTCACAAGCATCATTACCATACTCTGATCTATGCCGTTCAATGAATTATTTGCCTAGTTCAATCTATCGTGTATTGTTTAATGTTCTAAGTAAATCTTTTCATAACCATTTCCAAACTATTTCATGTGCAGATCACCGGCAACTCCTGACCATAGTTTGGCGATTGTGACTTTCCTTCACCACTTCCCTCTCCCCAGCCTTCAAGTAAAAATTTATTAAGGGAAAAAGGGATCATCCTCAAATGTAAGATATTAAGATACCCCAAAAGAAAATTAGAAAACTTTAAAATTTATGATATCAGACGTGTATAAGCCTTGCTCTTGAAATGTTTGAACAGAGATCACGAAGAGGTCTCTACCTGTTCTTATAAAGCAAGGAGACAGTGTGCAGCATCATCATTTTTTTTTTTTTGTAAACGTACCATAGCTTATTCCTTTTTTTTGTAAAGACGAAAAAAGAAATTCTACTTTAGGTTTAGATAAATAACTAATGCGTCCCCGACAGAAGAAGTCATTTTTGGAGGAGGAAGCATGCATTTTTTGGAATCGCGTGCTCCCTGGTTAGAACTTAGCACCTCTAAGAGGTGCAAATGGATTGGACTTGAATAGGTTGAAAAACAACATACAACCTTGGCAAGAACGTTGATCCGCAGAATCCAGAACAATTGGTATTATATAACAAATTAATATAGTTAAGTAATGAATAATTTACTCAAAAAAGCCACATGTTAGTGTGCCTTATAAACATATTGTTCTTTTGTGGTTTAATACCCACTAAGCACTGTAGTTGTCTTCATTTGCATACAACTGTTCTGTACATTATGCCCATGCAGGGCTTCACATATGCCGCTGAAACCATGATTGGGCATTTAGAGTATTTTTGTTTTAAATCATAGCACAGGGGAAGAAATTTGAATAACTGGCAAACCCAAGGAAAGGAATGAAAATAACACTGTCATCGTGTGCTTTGCGTGACTTGAACTTTCCAAACACACTTTGCTTCAAAATTTTGAGTAACAAATTAACCAGAGAGTATATAAAATATTCTATCAAAATGATAAGAGACTCCTGGTTTACAGGTGTTGTGATCTTAGTATAATAAGTTAGAAGAGGGAATGGTAGACTAAAACTGACATGAGCTTGTGGTTGCTAAATATCCAGTTGCTTTGGATCTTCGAACTAAAGTAGCAATTCTTAGGAAATTATTGTGATGAAGCTGGTGAAAGGAACCTGAATAGATATGAATTTTTGTGTGGAATGTACGGAATTACAAACTGGATGAAAGGAATTACAATAGTTTGCAGAGCATTCGAGAGGCTCTACTTCTCTCCCAAGACAATATCCAAATTCTCCTTCCCTTGTCTAACCTACCATCTCTTATTTATTCTTTGGCACCAACTATTTCCTAAAGTAAATGCCAGACTACTTTACTGTAACTACTTCATGTAACCATTATCCTCATGTAACCACTTCCTATAACCACTAGTAGAACTTTTGGAACCGAGCAACTGGAGCAACTGATTCCCTTTGATGTAATAATATATGCTTATCAATACCGCCGCCCTAAAGAATCACCTCGTCCTCAAGGTGATATATGGGAAGTTGGTGCTGCAATATTATATAGGATAACAACCTTTTCACATAGTTGCCCATAAATTTGACTTCTATGCTGGATGATTTAAAAAATTGATTCCTATTAAAAGAATGAAACTATATTCCAAAAATTTGTTTTACGGCGCACAAATTCCACTTGCATCATCATGGCTGCTCCATTCTCTCATTCGACTCCCTCTACATCTGATTATTCCAATTTGTCATCCTCTTTTCCACCAGAATTGTTACTGACCACCAAACATTGCAACCCTTACTACATGGATAATGCTACACTTACTTCAAGCATTA
>CAIGRO010172183.1:0-21055 GCA_903798355.1 Fraxinus baroniana
AACTTGGGAGCAATTTAAGGAAGAAATGATGGCAAAGTACTTTCCACAAGCTTTGAGAGACTTCAAGGAATCAGAGTTTCTGTAGCTCAGACAAGGAAACGTGTCGCTTACTAATTACGAGAGACTGTTTGAGCAGCTCTCAATGTATTCCTCTTCCTCTTGTTGATTCTGTGGTTAGTGAATTGTTGACTGAGGAGATACGCCTTAAATCTCACATAGACAAGAGGACTACTCCATCATCTACTACTCCATATGTATTCGCGGCACCTCAGAGGTCAAATGTTGGCAATCTAAGCAGGTCGTCTTCGAATGTTGCACATGATGAATGTCGTTTCTGTAAGAAAAATCCGTTGAATGATATAAGGCTCGATTAGTTGCAAAGGGGTATTCTCAAGAGTATGATATGGATTATGATGAGACTTTTGCACCTATTGCAAAGATGACTATTATCCACACCTTTATTGTAGTTGCTTCTATTCGTCAATGGAGCATATCTCAGATGGATGTTAAAAATGCATTGGAGATCTATAGGAAGAAGTCTATATAGTTCCCTCTCCTGTTGTTTCCCGTCAACTTGGTGAAGTTTGCAAATTTTGAAAATCTCTCTACGGTCTCAAACAAACAACTCGAGCTTGGTTTGAGAAGTTTTCCACTGTGATTACTTCACTTGATTTCCGTCCTAGCCATCAAGATTCAGCTTTATTTTATAGATGTACAAGCGTCGATCGTGTTTTGCTTTCTTTATATGTTGATGACATGATTATTACTGGTGATGATATTGATGGTATTGCAGAATTAAAGTCAGAGTTAGCTCGTTGCTTTGCAATGAGAGATTTAGGTTCACTTCGTTACTTTCTAGGTATTGAAGTTGCATCTTCTCCGACAGGTTATCTTCTTTCTTAGTCCAAGTACATAGCATATTTATTTGAGTGTGCTCGTCTTACTGATAATAAGACCGTTGATACGCCTCTTAAGCTTAATGCTCGATATTCTTCTTTTGATGGCTCTCCATTATCTGATCCTAGTTTATATCGTACTGTTGTTGGTAGCTTGGTTTATCTTACTATCACTCGTTCAGATATTGTACATGTTTTTTGTTCATGTAGTTAGTCAGTTTGTTACTATGCCTACTACAGTTCATTGGGCTACTGTTCTTTGCATTTTGAGGTATCTTCGTGACACTCAGTTTCAAAGCCTTTTTCTTTCTTCTACTTCATCACTAGCAATGCGAGCATATTCTGATGCCGATTGGGCTAGTGATTCTATAGATCGTTGCTTTACCAATGGATTTTGTATCTTTCTTGAGGATTCTCTTATTTCTTGGAAGAACAAGAAGCAAGATATTGTTTCTAGGTCTTCCACGGAAGCGGAGTATTGTGCCATGGCTTCTACTACTTGTGAAATAGTTTGGTTACGTTGGTTGCTTGCAAATATGGATGTACTTCTTCGTCAACCCACTCCATTGTATTGTGACAATAAGAGTGCAATTCAAATTGTGCGCAATCCGGTGTTCCATGAGAGAACCAAACATATTGGAATTGATTGTCATGTCACTCGACATCATCATCAGCTTGGCACTATCACATTGCCTTCTGTTCCTTCCACCATGAAGATTGGCAATATCACATTAAAGGTTGCTGACTTATTTGCAAAATCACATTCAATTTCGTGATTTCGTTTTTTGTTTGGCAAACTCTCGATAGTTCTTACAGCAGCATCATGAGTTTGAGGGGAGGTATTAAATATATTAGTTTTATTTTATCTCAAAGGTAGATTAGTTATTTTACTTATGTTAGTATTTAAAGCTCTTATTTTTTTGTATCTTACTAAATTAATTTTCAATTAATCGAAAACCCTAGCCTCTTTTTGTCTTTCCTCTCTATTGGTATTATTATTTTAATAGAGGAATCAGTNTTTTTTTTTTTTTTCACTCAATTAAGCATTATAATCGTGAATCCATCCCTGCTTGAATCATTATTTGGAACTGACCAGTTCTCGATTTTCAGCTCGCCTATGGAGCCAGGCAGGTCGGTCCAGTAACAACCTAATCTGTGCCTTTTACAATCTATAGAATAATGCTATTATGTCATTCTATTGCAGAATACAAAACAATACCTTTTTATTGAATCTAACATCACAAACAGTTACAAGAAAAAATAGTTTGTCAAGTACTGATCCATAAAAAAATGTACAATTTTTGTAATTTAACTACTGTTTATACTTGTACATGGCTAACCTGATCTCCATTAATTCCTTCCCTCAAGTTTGTCGAGTATAAAGCCAAGCCATCGACCGGTCAAGAATCCTTGACACCATGCAGTCGAACATTGAGCCTTCTGAGCCAGATGGAATGAAGTAAGAGTCTTCTGAGCCAGATGGAATGAAGTATCATGTGAAAAACGTCGTATCGTCTGGGAGGTGAATTAAACTCGAAATGTCTTCTCACTTGAGTTCCTCGTCTTTGCATTCTTATATACTGTCTTTTCGAAATTCCAGTCAGAATTTTCTTCAGGTTCGGAATCTCCAACACAGGAATTTCAACAGCGAATGATTTCCAGTTCAAGACGTCGCTGAATGGAGCAACATAGTGATCTTTTATAATCACGGGAACACATCCAGTATATAGCGCCTCGACCATTCTTGGGCTGGCTACTTCATAACCACTAGGACAAATACAGTACTTGCTTTTTCTCATCATTTCAGAGTATGATACACTCTTTGGAAGGTACCTATGAATCTGAACATCTTCGTCATCTTTGTGTTCCCAGTGTTCGAGAAGAATCGGCCTAATAGGGCCATGAAGTCCTCCAGCAAAGAAAACCAAAATTGTTCGTCTTGATGGGGACGGACCTCCAATCAAGCCATTCATTCTACCACCGGGTAAATTAATCTCTGGAATCGACACATCTTTTGAGGGGTCGAATCCTTCTGAGGTATTTGCATTGCATAAAGCTCGAACTGAGTTGCTAAACAGTTCTGGAACGGACTTTGAAAGCTCTGGCCCCTGCAAAGTGCAATTACTTTGTATTAGGGAAAATCTCAAAACCTTTCAATAAACAACGAAATCAAAAAATAACACGAATTAACGGACCCAATCATGGCAAGCAAGCATGAAATGATCAGCTCCAAGGCTACGATTCCAATAGGGATATTTTCCAGCGAGAAGATGAATGTAGTCACTGACAGTTTGTTTCATCGGACGCCAATGATCGCGAGCACCTCTATCATAAATAAAGTGAACTATGGATGCCACGCTGAACGGAAGGAAGTAAATGTGCGCGTTTTCAGGATTTCTCGTCCTAAACTTGGAAATCTCCAAGCGATAAATAAAACCTCCCTCCGTGGAGTATATGCTTCCGCAAGGACCATTATGAAAAACCGGGTGCTCGCCTTCTTCATACACAAAAATCTTGAAGTGCTTTTCCATTTCCAAGTAACTCCTAAACGAAAAGGGCGATTGTTCATTGGAAAGCCGAAAAAGATACAAACCTCAACACATTCATATGCAACGAAATGTCAACCGTGTGATGAGACAAATAACGCGTATGTACCTGTGAAAGGCTTTAGGATTCAAGTATATTGGACCGTTTGGAACGTAGTCTGGATCTTGACTTTGATTTCCCATATGTGAATCTCTAATTGCTGCTCGAGCTTGCTGAAGTTTGGCTTCAAGCCTCTCCATATTGCTGAGTTTTTTAATTATTCTCGAATTTAATGGCCGAGTATCAGTTTCGTTTGAAAATGGTAAGACACGGGATCCATTCGTCGAAGTTTTTGAACTCTCCCCCTTCTCTAGCTGTATTTAAAAGTATTAGTTAAATCTATAACAAAAACTTGGAAAACCATAGCCAAATTTTAATCAAGAACAAGACCGATATTCAAATTAACCAATAATTATATTCAGAATTCAGTTATTTTTCTAGGAAAGACATAGGCCGAACAAACTATAAAGTTACTACTTCATATAGTAGAGAGTGGTCCAATCCTTGCATCCACTGATAAGAACCAATTCTTGACTAAAGAACTCAATCTACTCGTTGTCAAAATGGATAGGCCGGTCGGACCGGGGCCAAACGTTTTGTTCACTCTTTCAGTTTTCTTCAAAATCCAACAGAATTTTTCACTGATCTTATGTAGCTCCTGTTTGGTTCAGCTATAAAAGTATACTAAAATTTAAATCAAGCACAAAATTTAATTTTAATTACATATTTCATGGAAATCATAACTTTTCAACCACACACGTTTCATAAATTTTTATCAAAATTTACTAAAAATATAATTTTTATCTAAATCAAATTTAGACCTAAAATTCTCAATCACATGAATTTTTCTACTGCTTTATAATTCGGGATTTTTTAAACGATAAAATTTTAAGGAAAATTGAAATAATCAAATACCAAAAAATATGAAAGGAAAAAAAAAAGGAGACAAACAGTGTATCTTCTTACAGATTGTTCTTGAGCTGTACTTTCTCTCTCTTCGACGGCCAGAGGCGGCGTAACAGACTGGTTTAGAACATAGTCACCTGAATGCGCTTCCTCTCTTTCCCCAACGCCACCCACCGTCCGCCTCAATTCCCACCGCTCTCCACCGTCCACTGTTGGTACTACAGAATCACTACCACCGCCGCTAGTTATAGAACTCCACGCAGAAGAATAATAGTCCGAGGAAAACAGCCCACCGGAGGACCTAAAACAGCCAAAAACCACCAGCAGCGACGCCGCAATTAATGATACCATAAACCCCATCAACCTTGTTGAAGATGACGAAGTCTTCCACCATAAACATACCTTTTTCTTACACCCTTCCATAGCTGCACCCTTCAATATTTCTCAATATCTGGTATTCATTAATTTTCCAGCATCTCTTTGGTTTTATCACTCTCTAAATTTTTGTTCTTGAATATGTGTGCGTTGGAAAAAGGGAGGAATAAAAGACTGTTGCACCGCGCCAACTCGCCAAGCGTCTACTGGTTTTGGCCTCTGTATCCGATTAATTCTTTTCTTCATGCAAAAGTGAAATCTTTTTTTTTTTTTTTTTCCCCTTTTTCAGTTCTACCCTCTTTCCTAATTGGAAAAAGCTGAATTAAAATCAAAATTTTAATATATTTTCGTAAAAATTGATGAAATATATAGTTGAAAAGTTACTGAGTCTAATGAAATTTACCATTAATATTAATTGTTGACTTTAATTTAAATTAAAATATAAATTTTAATACTTAGCTTAGTATAGTCTCTCATCGAGTCATAAATGTTCACCTTTAATGTTTCGCATAACTGATTTTATAGTTCTACTTGTTAGTCAAATGGCACGAGTACAAAGAATTTTCAAAGCGATTACCCTTCTCGTCTAATAACTTAAATGAAATAATAAAATTATTGATCGAAGTTCAATTTCTCATCACGTGGTATTAAAAATTCACATTGTGTTATGCTATATAATTTGAACTTTTTCACCGAATGAGCAAATATTAAAAATAAATATCTTGAACTGTATATTCAGAATAAATACAAACCATTTTGCTTCACCGCCATCAAAATCAACTACAACCTCCTATTGTCAACCCATTCTACAATCACTTATTATTTACTTTTTTATAATATGCAAAAATCTCTATCTACGTGTACAAAACTTGTTACTAGGGTTCGATGGTTTGACTAACTAGCGTAGTTGATAGCTTAGACAAAATACAATTTTATTATATGTACATCGAGTTATGTTTTGTTAGGGGTACATAATTTTTGTACATAGAGGGATACATAACACTCACATGGGGTGGGCCCCACTTCCATCCTATGTGAGTGTTATGTAACACTCTATGTACATAAATTATGTACATTTAGAATTATTTCATCGTGTTTGACACGATTATGAAGTGTCAGTTTTTTATGCATTAATTTTAACGACACTTTAAATAATTAATGACTCAAATTTTGATACATAATGAAGTGTCAAACTTGCTGTACACTAAGGGCTTGTTTGATTCAACAAGATTTTTCATGGAAAATGAATGCCATATTCCACTTTTGGCTTGTTTGATACACTAAATTTTCTAAGCAATTCGTTTTCTTGGTTTAGCTCACACACTTTCCTTTTCCATGGTTTTGAGGAAACCAATTCCCACCAATTTGGTGATATTAGGTTTTCCAGTCCAATTTTTTTTTTTTTTTTTTTTTTTTTGGCAGTAGAAACAAATTCTATCCACAAATGTAAAAAAATATTTTCCTTTTAATGGACAATTTTCATGAAAAATAAAGTCAAACGAATATCGAAAGATCCAAAATTTCAACATTTTTTAAGTGAAAAATTATACCAATCAACAATTAATTAACAATTCCCAGAAAAATAATTCTAGGCAATTTAATTCCCAGAAATTCATTTTCTTTCCACCCAAATTCCACTCTTACAATTAAACGGACCCTGAACTTAATTCTGCAATATATTAGATGGTTGTGTCACTTTGTTTTAATAAGTATTATTTACCTTATGATATGAAAAGAGATAAGGATATTAATTAATTAGAAACCCTGTAATAGTATGTAAATAATTAATTGGTTAAATCAAAATCCCTTTCTAATTTTGTGTCAGCTTAAAAGTAATCCAGATAATACAATTTCATTCTAATCCAAAGCCTTAAAGAACGACATAAAAAGTATCTTTCAACATAATTTCTGGTATAAAAACAAAACGTCACATGAATTGGCATAGAAAGATTGAAATTTCTTGTATTTTATTTCTATGTTAGCTTCACTTCCTTTACACGTAATAATTTAAGCCAGTAATATTTGTTACTTGTCGAACATGACTTATTAAAATCAAAAGCGTGTCATGACATATTACGTCTAATTTTGTTCAATCCAATGTATCACATTGTTTTAAAGTTCTTTTTGATACATGATCATTTTCAATTATCCGTGGGATAATAGCCCGTCACTTACCTGAAAGTCAATAGTGGGACATGAAATGAAAGTCTTAGAATAGGAAGACCTATTCTTTTACAACCGGAAAGAGCTCAACTGAGGTTTAGAGGGCAGTTCGAAGAGGAGAAGAAGAAATTCCTTTTTGATCATTTTGATAGAGGGGATGAAAGAATCGTGTGATACTATAGCTAGCTACGATCTCATATCAAGGCTTTCCTTGAGTTTTCCAAAAACCGAAGGAATGGCACTAAGAACTACTGCTACACCAGCGCCGCTTTCTCTGTAATCTTATCACACAGCTGCCCGCCTAGAAGAGCTACGCGCTCTGTAGTGTGGTCACACAAGATAAGCACGCCGCCCGCCTGCTGGCCGGGCGAATCGAAGTTCTCTTCCGGTCAACTGTCNAATTCAATTTTTTTTTTTTTTTACTTTTTAATTACACGTTCTATTAAAAAAACTATTCAAAACTCTATTTTTTTTTTTTAAATAATGGATACCAAACAGGGCATACTATTCACTGTTAATCCCTCGCTCTTGACTCGGATACAAATGTTATGCCCTAAATCCAATCGATTTAGATTGTAAACACATTTAATATGTTTGATGCATTTTTTCTGGCAAGATCTATTATTTATTTAAATTAATTTTCTAATAAATTATATTAAATAATAGAGCTCGTAGATTTAAATCCTTACAATTTGTTGATCACAAGGAATTGTTTTTGTGAGATACAAATTATAATATGACCGATTCTTAAATTATCTTTGGTCAAATTAATAACGAGATACGGTTATCGTTATTACGGATAGACCATCATGTGTGGTATTTCTTACTTGCAAAGTAAGTAGCTGATATCACAAATTAAAGTGTGGTGACACTTAAATTAGCACGCTGATGTTTTACTATAGAACAAAACATTGGATATCCGTTGGGGAGATTCCACATTGATAACTATCTGAGTGTCAATGGCAAATCTCTAACGTTCAGTAGTGGAATTGATCCTTTGACTTGAGGTCATCATAGTGCCTTATATGAGGACGGTCATACTTTAATGATGTCGGATGTTGCTCTGTCAGGGTCGCTAAAACTGCATCGTTCAGGTATGTCAAAATCATATGAAGGTTGTGAATAATCAATAGAGGATTCGTCGCTCTTATATAGTAAGAGATTATGATCTACATTTCATTCAATTAAATTGATAATGAAATCTTTAGCCAAAGTGAACGCTTTTGACTTACATTGACTTAATAGTGGAATGAAAGATATGATCGATAATTGAGACGACACACATCCATATCTCATAATTAATCGGATCATATTGACGAAGAGATTATAGTTTCAGGTAAATGAACAAGTTTGATTTTGTCATAACACGTGACATTTCTCATCACATGTTGATGATAAATTAAAAGGGGATATTATAATTTATCGATTTTGTTTAGCTCAAAATAATAATCCACGTCGTTAGGTATCGTGATTGGAAACTTGATGGGCTACACACAAAATGAGAACTAGAATAATGAGATTTCAATTAATTAATCGTTGTACAATTAATTGATTGAGTTGCTTATTAATAGGCCTAAATTAATCAATTGGATTAATTAATTTATGGACCAAATTTGATTAATTAAATATTGGATCGAGTTAAGTTTAAAAGACAGGCTGAGCCAACTTGGACTTTTAATAATAGGACGCTAGGATTTGAAAATGTATTAACATCATTATTATTTTTGCTAGCACAAGAAAATAACCCTAGTTCTCGTTCTTGTTCCCTCGTGGATTTTCACTGGAGGCTGGACAATTGGACAGCTGTGGATTGCAGTTCATAATTGTCCGTGTTGGAGAATCAGCAAAGAAGTTTACAGAATTCATTAAATGTATAATTTTTATCACAATTTTTCTCTAAGTATGAAGCAAATTTTTGGTGGAAATTGAAAAATAATTTATTTTCCACCGTACATATTAAGTAAATTATCAACGCCGCACAAACACAATGTTTATATATATAGTACACTATTACACAAGTTATGAAACGAGATAAATTCCCGCTTCTACTCTAGACCCTTGTTTGATCCACATTCTACCCAAAATTCATTTTGTCAATATTTATTTTCAACCATACATTTTTTAATAAAATAACATTACATACAAATTCAAAGCGTTTCCTTATTTTCTAACCACATATTCTCCATCACATCACATCATAAAACATATTTTCTTCTCAATAATGTACATCAAACACCCTTTAGATGATAGCAATAAGAGTATATATCTACAGTGCAAGGGGCACTTCACTTCACTCACTTGAGTCGAATTTACTCAGTTCCCTCCCTACGACCTGTTGCTCGAGATTAACTCGTTATAGATGGGACTAGAATTAATACAAAATGAAATACTGGCAAAAAAATTGTGCCAAATATGTATATTTACAGTTGTTTTAAAAGAGTAATGATACTTAGCCCAACTGGGGTTGCAATCTCCATTTAGATGGCGTTGATGTGACATTAAATGACTCATTTAACTTCATATTTCATTTGGCCCATTATTTAATGTCACATAAACTATGATTGCAACTAGGGGTGGGCATGGGTCGGGTTGGGTCGATTTTTGCTTCAACTCAAACCCAACCCAACTTAATCAAGTATCTGTCGGGTTGAGTTGGGTTGGTCTATTTGTGACGACTTGTCAACAAAAATTAAAGTCATCCAATTTTCTGTTATACTAATTCGAATAGACAAGATTAAATAGTAAAGCAATTATCTATTATCTTATTCAATCATCATTACTGAGCTTACAAAGAACAAAGTGCATTTAACATAAGAGGAAATTACACCTAGTCCTAGGTTTAGATTTCCATTATCACAAATCAGATCTCTAGTTTAACATTTCGAAAATTAGTGATGGCAACGGGGCGGATTCGGGGCGGGTTGCCAATCCTCCGTCCCGTCCCTCCCCGGCCCACCTTAGGCGGGGCGGAACCTTGTCCCGTTTCTTGCCCCGTTTGTATTTTTTTTTTTAAAAAAACCAAAAATTCCCAATTAAATACAAATTCAAAATTTTATAATCCAAAGCAAACAATACTTAAAATAACTACATCAATATACAAATTAAGCAATGAAAACAAACAATGTCCAAAATAAAAAAAAAAATAAAAAACAATGTTCAAACAGTGGTGAAGTGGTGGTCACAAATGATTTTTGGGGGTGGTCACAAATAGTTTGGTTGTTTGTGACCAATAGTTTGGTTGGTAGCAAACAATAAACAATATGTGACCAATGAATTAGATAAAGTGTGACCAATACATGCTGTGTGACCTAAAAATTATTAATTTGTGACCAATAATTTAATAAATTGTGACCTAAATATAATTCATGTTCAATTAATGTGATGTTTGTGACTATAAAATAAGTAATGTAACTTATAAATTTGTGATTTGTGACCGATAAATAAATTGTGACCTTTAAATGTTTAAGTTGTGAACGATGAACAAATTGTGACATAAGAAATTTTCGAATTGTGATCTAAAATTTTTTGAATTGTGACCAAATTGCATAGATCCGTGACCTTAATATATTCGTCGGAGTTGAAACACTGGCAGGAATCGGAGCAATCGTCGGAATAAAGTGACGGCGGAACGGTCATAGGAACAGTCGTCGGAATGGTCGCCGGAACGGCAAGGGTACTGGAGGTGGGGTGGGGTGGGGTGGGGTGGGGAATTATATTATATTAGAATTAAATGTTTAATAATAAATTGATTTTATAATTCATTATTTCATAAATAAAAATTTAAAAAACCCCGATTTTTGAAATATGGATTTTCTTTTTGTATTTTTGAAATGGTGTAAAGTAAATGCCTGAGAAATGTATTGTTCCCTTAACATAACATGAAAAACTTATACTACATTATTGTGGGAAGGAAAGTAAGCCCATCCTCTAAAATGCACCAAAGTAATTACAGTTATACTATCCAATCATACTTTTTAGGTTCTTTTTACACTCATACTTTTTAGGTTCTTTTTACTTTTTAGACATTTTATATCTTCTTTTTTCTTTTCTTTTTTTAAAGATGTGAGTCGGGTTGGACGGGTTTATTCGATTTTCATGAATTAACACATAATCCGACCCGACCTAACCCGCCTACCCAGCCAACCAAGCCAACCCGTGTAAAAACAACAAAAAAACCAACCCAAATCTGTCGGGTTGGTTCGATTTGGACGGGTTTGGTCGGGTTTTGCCCACCCATAATTGTAACGCATAGGAGATACATAACATTATTAGTTTTAAAAAAGCGGAATGTGTGGCCATGCATGAGAGGCTAAGTTTCGATTGATGAACGCCTAGGTGAGGTTGAGGCGTAAAAAGACATTTTCTTTATTTTAATGTTATTTTAAATTTTTAATAAATTAAAAAAAATTATTAATACATAAAAATCATAGTACCAATTCCATTTTAAGAGTTTAATAAAATAAATATATTTTCGAACAATAAATAAGATATATTATAATAGTGTTAATTGAAATATATGGAGAGTTTTTAATTTTTATCAACGAGTAAAAGATACAAAAATAATTAATTAACATAATAAAATATAAATAATTATTTATATAATAATACAATACACTTAAGGATGTCAAAATAGCGGTCGGTTCGAGCGGCCTGTAACTCAACCCGGGAAAATTCGGAGCCGGGTCGAGCCCGAGCCACACGGGTCGGCCCGTGAGCCTAAAAAATAAAATATAAAATACAACACTTAAAAAATAAATAAATAAAAAGCTTACAGCAAGCCAGCCTATCACAACTGCCTGCACTTCTTTCTTTATTTTTCCTTTTACTTTTAGTTTTAATTTTTTTTATATGTTAATATTTAGTTATTATTTATAATACGTATAAATTGCACAAATTTTAATTTTTTTATAAAAAAATTAGATTTGTCACGAAATCGTGACGAAAGCTCGGATCGAGACTAGATTTTTTGAGCTCGGACAAAAAAAAAACTTGAACCGTTTTTACTCGAGCCGAGTCCAAGCAAAAAGTTTTGACTCGACTCGTTGACACCCCTAAATACACTGCAACCAACCAAATATACAATACATTATAGTCAAACCAAAGGTACAATGTACTACAATCAGAGCAAAGAGATTCTTATCCCACATCAAAAGTTTACAACAAAATCCATACCTTTTATAGATTAGTGGACCAATAAGTGATTAACCAACTTTTTGTGCCTTTTAATCCATTGGCTTAAAAGTTGAAAATTTACGTAGTAAAAAAAATTAAAAAATATTAATAAGGTGTGGTCAACGCTTTCGTTGACTGCTAAAATTCACCTTGCGCTAGTATTTACTTTTCAAATACCATTTACTTAGTGGAGAAAAATTGTTGGATGATTTCCAATTGCAAGAATAGTAGAGATAAATTGAAAGGAGAGCAAGAATTGGGCGTGGAGCGGGCTTTGCCGTGCATCGAAATTGACTACACTCCGTAGTATAGACGTTGGTGTGATGTTCCTTGTGCCATTAATTTACAAAGTAAAGAAATAAAAAATTATAATTCGCAATAAATATGGAGTACATTTCTTGGGAATAGACGAGTTGGATCTGGCCATCTCGTTGCCCAAAATTAGCCATCTTTTTAGTGAGTTGGACGAGTAAAAAACTCGTAAAGTTTGTCATAGTCCATAGACATCAGCTATGTTGTGTCGGTTAATTTAAGGTTGAGATCTTTTTGAATGAGGATTAAATAAGTAAACACAATCGATTGGGTTAGAGTTTCAATTGTAAAGTAATTTGAGTTGACAAGTCAGTAGCTATACACCAAACCCTACATTTCAATCTAAATTTCAGGTTATAAATATTTTTTTTTCTCAAAAATCGGTTAATAATTACCATTTTTTATTTAAAAACATATATACAACCCCCACCCCCCACCCCAAAAAAAAAACAACTGTACCCATCAAAGTCTCAAACCCTAAGAAGTTGTTCTCTTCGTATTTCAATTTTGAGTTTTGAATTTTGTGTTTTGAGTGTCCATTTTGAGATTATTGAAAATGTGTTCTTTTTATCATTTCAAAAACCCAAATTGAAAAATGTGTTCTTCCCATCTCTCTCTCTCTCTTCAACCCGTCCTCTCTTTCATCTCTCTCCCAAGGCCACTGGCGCCGACGAGCAACGAGCGATTGTGCGATCGTCTGCAGAGTTGTGCGACAAGCAGTGAGCTACGATGCTGCAATCGCCGGTGGCTTCGTCTCTTTTTTTTTAATGCGGTGGTTGGTTGTGGCTGTGGCTGTGTGGTAGTTTTGAGTCCGTGGTGTGTGACGCTTTTGGGTCACGATTGTGGTGGTTTGCGACGATGGTATGGTGCAGGTTGTGGCTATGGCGGTGGTGTGCGTGGTGTGGCGGTGGCTATGGCGATGGTTTTTGGGTGTGCGACGGTTATGGCTGTGGTGTGGTGGTGACTTTGGCGGTGGTTTTTCTTCTGCTGTTGTGGCCGTAGTGATGGCTGTGGGTGGCAACATCACCGACGGTGATTTTGGTGGTGCGGCGGCTCTAGTGTGGTGCAGGCGGCGATGGCGGTGGTTTTTGTTGGTGGCGTAACTGAAAACACCCAAAACACATTTTGAAAATTTTGACTTGATATTAACTGAAACCACCAAAAACGACATTTTTCCCCTTTTTTTGTTTTCTTTGTAAATTTTAAACTCGTTTTCAGAAATTCGTTTTCGAAAAATAGGTAAGTAAACGTGTTTTCACTGTTTTGAAAAATTGAAAAAAAAAAGGGGGATGAAAACGACAAAGAGAACAACCCCTAATTCATTCCCCCAAACACAAATGATCTCATTTGGCTTCCGCTTCAAGCTCCTCATGCTGCTGCTTCATTCTATTTCTTTGATAGCTTTATTCCACAGGTAGGCGACGACTCTACACGGTGGCGGCACACATGCCTTGCTGGGATGGGATGCAGGCGATGTGGTGATGATTGGTACAATCTGTGGTGGGGGTGGTGGTGAGATGGATTGGGATGAGATGAGGCAATGATAGTAATGGTTGGTCTGATTTGTGGTGGTGGTGGTGCAGTTGCAGTGGTTGTTGATAGAGGTGGTGGTGGTTATGGTTCATTGAAGGTGGTACGTTTGAATTGAGGCGACAACGTGATTTGGCTGGTGCTGGCAATGGTGGAACGGGGCGTGAGGTAGGGGAGATAATGGGTAATTAGTGACTATTTAATTTGGTAACTGTGATCAATTAATTTAATAATTTATAATCGAGAAATAAGTTGATGACTAAAAAGTTTTGACATATAAAATTTGTGATTTTTGATCGACAAATAAATTGTGACCAATGAATTCAATAATTTGTCATCGATAAAAAATTTGTCTTAATAAATTTGTAATTTGTGATTGTGACGTTCAATGATTATAATTAGTTCATAATTGTGATCATAAATTGCATGGTGCCATGATCTTAACCTATTTAATTACATATTTCATTAATAAAACTTATTTAATTAATTTTTTTTGATTAATAGCACCTGATTTTTTTAAAACAACTTCACAACTTCGTCAAATTTCATTGTGTATTTTTAAGTGTTGGTAGATATGTATTCTTCCCTATTTTCATTAATTGAGGCCATGGGGGCGGAAGGGGTTGTGTGATAGGTATTGGGCCTAGCCGAGGCCATAACTCGATTTTTAATGGGCACAAACACAATCACAATGCAGTTTTGTGTTACGGTCCTCCTTTATTTCCATCATATTGCCAATTCTTCATTATTGTCTCTCCAATAAAACATCCATTACTATCATGTTTAGTAGGAAGAATTTGAATTTGAATTTGATAGAAACTAACAATATTAATTAGGCTAAAATGTTATTTTTTACACCGTTCAATGCATCATGTTGAGTATTATTTACCAATACATGAAAACTACGGTGCCGAAGATACCACCTCAAGAGAAGAACATTCATGTGCCAATGAACTTTTACAAATGAAAACAAGTGTCACTTAAAGAGAGTGAGTCCCATTTTTTTGAAAATTCATTTTTTCAAAACTCATTTTGAACCACACATTCTCCAATAAATTAATATTACACCTAAATTAAAAAAAAAAAAATCTTAATTTTAACCACGCTCTCCAAAATCACTATTCAAAAATGCATTTTTTTTTTCTCTCAAAATGGGGCTCAAACAAGGGCCTAAAGCTAAATATCATCATCACTTTTAACTGACTTGCCTGTATATTGGCCATGAATATTGTTATTTCATTTATCTTTTCACAATAAAGTAGAATGCTTTGAAGTGCTAACACAAATTTTACAACAATAAACTAAATCTTATTCCCCGACTATATGAATCCCTTTTTAGCACCCTGTTCGGTTCTTTGCTCTATTTCTATTAGAAAATTATAAGAAACATTATCACATGAAAATGGTCTGCTAAATATAACACATGAGCAATGAAATTACTACAATTTGCAAGGGGATTCTCTATGGGACCAAAAAATAGGATTCCAACTAAGAGTAAATGCCAAAATTTTCATGATTTTTTGAATTGATTCCTGCATGACTGCATCTACTTTCTGCATTTTCACTGCTCCAACTTTATTCTCTTTTTTGGCCTTTATTTACACAATCTTGCACCTCTCCGTATCACATTCACTTCTTCAGTTCCTCTTCCACCAAGGGCCATGTGTGAAACAAATTGGAGTCTAAATAGCCTGCACGTGTATCTCTTATTTCTTCTATTCTTTCATTGCTCTTCTTCCCAAAGGACATGCTCAAACTGCGGCTCCCTAAAAGTTCCATATCCCTTGAGCACGAGTAGTAACTGTGGTGATCCCGAATATGCTCTTCGTTGTAATCCTCACTCTCAAAAGCTATACTTTGATTCCCTTAATGGAAGTTCATACCTTGTTCTCAAAATCACGCCCTCTATCCAGCGCATGGTGGTGCAGTCATCACCCTGGCTTCCAGACACCTGTATCACTAAAGACATGGTAGACAGCGAGGGACTATGGTTGAACCAGTCACTTCCCTTTAATGTCACTTCATCTAACACTATATTCCTTTACAACTGTTCTCCTCGACTCTTGGTCTCTCCTCTCAATTGCACTCCTTCTAGTCTTTGCCATAGATACCTTGATAGCTCTGGACATGTTGATGCAAAGCGCGCCTTTCAGTGTTCGAGTGGACCGTATCCATGTTGTACTTTTCTTGCCGGTGGCATGCCATCAGCATACAAGATTCGGCTGCACACTTCAGGATGCAAGGCATTTAGAAGCATTATTCACTTGGATAATGGAAAACCAGCTAGTCTGTGGGAGGAGGGATTGGAAATTCAATGGTCTCCCCCATCTGAGCCACTTTGTAAATCCCAATCCGATTGCTTGAGACCTTCGACATGTTCAGCCACTGATAAAAATGGTATCTATCGTTGCCTTTGTCATGCGGGCTATCATTGGGACCCCAGTCTTGGAATTTGTTCCAAAAAAAAGAAGGAAAATTCCAACTTTAGCTTCACACTGAAGGTGTCTATTGGGGTGGCTGCATTTTTAGTGTTGGCTGCAATATTAATTTCTATGGCACTATTTATAAGATCCCGCAGATTTTCTTACCAGAAAAAGCTAGCCAAGGAAAGAGAAGACATGTTAAAATCAAGCAGTGGAGGGAAACATGCAAGGATGTTTAGTCGTAGAGAGATAAAGAAAGCTACAAATGGATTCTCTAAAGAAAGGATTTTAGGCAGCGGTGGTTTTGGAGAGGTCTATAAGGGAGAACTTCAAGATGGAACTACAGTGGCAATAAAGTCGGCTAAAGTAGGAAATATAAAGAGTACCCAACAAGTAATCAATGAAGTTGGGATACTCTCTCAAGTCAATCACAAGAACCTGGTACAGCTCTTAGGGTGTTGCGTTGAAGCTGAACTTCCATTGATGATTTATGAGTATGTTTCTAATGGAACCCTCCATGACCATTTGCACGGTAAGTACCCAAACTTTCTTGACTGGAAAACAAGGTTAAGAATTGCTCTTCAAACTGCGGAAGCATTAGCTTATCTGCACTCAGCTGCTTATACTCCCATATATCATAGAGATGTCAAGTCAACAAACATACTCCTGGACGATAAGTTCAATGCAAAAGTTGCAGATTTTGGGATATCGAGACTGGCTTCCCCCGGGTTAAGCCATGTATCAACTTGTGCCCAGGGAACAATGGGGTACTTGGACCCTGAGTACTATCGCAACTACCAGTTAACTGATAAAAGTGATGTTTACAGTTACGGGGTTGTGTTATTGGAACTTCTGACTTCCCAGAATGTCATTGATTTCTCACGTGATCAAGACGACGTCAATTTAGCCATCTATGTGAGACAGCGAGTTAGCAGCAGTTCAATAATGGAAGTTTTGGATCAATGCTTGGTGGGTGAAGAGCCTTCTGCTAAGAAAATAGCAAGTTTGAAGATCTTTTCTGAGCTCGCACTTGCATGTTTAAGGGAGAAGAAGGAGGAGAGACCGAGCATGAAGGTTATTGTTCAAGAACTTCAATGTATAACCAATATGATGAGTGAAGAAGATCAGGATTCTAATGCGGCAAGCATTGCTGTATGAATTCATATTGATACTTCTTGATTGATAAAGAGTGAGATGTGATTAAATAGTGCAGATAATCTTATTTGACTAATGAAGTTCAAGGGGTGTGGATTTGGTGTTAAAAATGTAATAGGAGTGGTTCCAGAGGGGCATTGATGTGTTGTTCACTTATTCTTATAGGAGCTATAAAGAATTTAGAACTAGGTATTAGTGGGGTTGAAATAAAGTTTAAAAGGGATTATAATTAGATGCTTTGTATATAAAGTATAATGGATTTCCAAATTTGTGAAAGTGAAGAACCAAATAGTATATTGAACTTGCACAAAGTATAAGAATGTAAATCAGCTCTGGGAAGTGGCCAAAGCATTTGGGAAAAGTTATAAATATCACTGGAGTTGTTAAAAAGGAGGAGCAACAGCTGTTGGCTAAAAATTTGCTTTTCCTTCTGAAAGAATATTTCTTTTTTTCCTTTCCGTCCACCTCCCCAGTGAGTGTACGAGGACATTTGAAGAAGGGCAATTTCATGATGCATAAGGGAAAAATACAAAATAAAGGTTTTGTATAATGTTCTATTAACAAATAGTAATAAGTTTTGCAACTAATTAACCAGATAAAAAGCTATGAAATGCCAATTAGAACATTCAAGTAACAAAAGCATGTAAAACAATGAAAATTGAAAGCGAGCTTTAATAATGGAATAATTTTTTTATGTATCCCTATCCAAATATGCTCCATTTTACTGTTTGACCAATAAAGCTAGGAACATATGGATCTCAAAATACATATATATTTTACTTTTCTATTTTATTATCTAAGCCAGACATTATCTCCATGGACATTCGAATAATAATCTTAATAGTACTATGTAGAATAAGTTTTGATATGGTGATGACGACAGCAATGACCGATTAAGTCTTCTTTCCTAATAAAATCATACTACCATATATACATGCTCATCCGTATTTACGCACGTTTGGAGAATTGTCATGCATGAATAATACCATGCAGTGCAGATAGAAAATCAGATGAAAAGCAATTTTAGTGACTGGGGATTAAATGAACCAAATGAATGCAATGTCAAATTGAGAAATGTTGACGAGTGCAAACTGAAGAGAGAAAGTAGCATTTAAACTTCACTTAGAATACCTCGAATATATTATAATTTGTTAGTGGTTTCCATATCTCGGCGCATGTCTAATCTCTTCGAGATCTTTGTGGAGAAATTTCATATGATTGGAAGAAAAAGTTGAAAGTAGTAAAGCTATTCAGATATCATCTCAACCAGTTGTGGACAGAACCTGAGTAACATGAGAAAAGAATGGGGGTCCTAACTCTTGTCTGGAATATTTTTATCAGACCTTTGAGTATTTGAGAATTGTCCCCACATGTTCTCCAGATGAAGTGGAAATCAGTCAGCCACATTAAGCAAAACTGTATCAAACCACTGGGTTGGTAAAAGTAGAGTTCAAAAGGGAGAAAGATAGAAAGGAACCGTGCAAGTGAAGAAGTAACAAGTCATACAATGAAAGCAATACATACAAAACTCAGAAAGATTCATAAAAAAATCAGTATTTAAGAGTTAACTTTGAATAAAGAAAAGAACGATGCAAAATGCATAGAGACAGTAAGTTGCTACATTATCATTTTCAGCTGTGCTACTAGGGGGTATGATATAAAAAGGACAAGAATTTTAAATATGCTAATATTGCGACATAATATGAATGGATATCCATGATAACAGCACGATGTGAAGGCAGCATAACCTAGAAAAAGGAAGAAGCAAAGACTTACCTAGTCTCTGTAAATCAGCAAGGTTGGTTGGCGGTTGGGAGAGGAGTTAAAATCGGTACCAGTTTCTAGGCATGCAAATTCATGTCGAGATAAGAATGATTGATATATAAATAACACCTGAAGTAGCGCAAGTACCGCAAATGTGAAGACATCACGAGTCTAAAACTCAATTGATTGACCAACAAATGTGCTACTAAAGAAACAGCCACTTTGCCAACTGCTTGAAAGCCTGGTGGTTGCTACTAGCAACCTGTAAGATCACAAATAATGAGCGTACTAAAACATCACAAACAAATACACTCTAAGGCAAACTTGCATAGGTAATCAGTTTCAGTTAATATCATTTGTTACAACTAGATGACCATAAATAGTAACATCACATGGAGAAGGACTTTTTTTCAGGAATAAAGGAGTGGCATATCTCTACAGCCACAAAAGACACTGGAATAAGCCTACCACAAGAGGGGAGCTTTAACGATTTGGCAATTTAGTTACCACAGTTGGATCTCTTTCACTATACTTTTATCACTGAATATACTGTTTTAAGTTACCATTGGATGTAACATATAGATGTCCAACTCTGGTAAGTTTTAGTTGGAAGTTGGCTCCCTTAAACATAAATGCAGATCACACTGTCATTCCTGATTCTTGTTCTTACTTGAGGCTAATATTAGCAGCCACCCACATGAAATGATTCACCAAGTCTTTATTTTCTAGAAAAAATTAGCCACTGATGTAGATTTTGATGTCTGGGTTTCACAGACAAACGCTTTTTAATTTAGATTTCAGACCAATGACGCAATGCTGGAGTCAGGGAAATTTGTCATCGTTTGCATGGCATTCCTCTACTACTAACTTGTGTGAATGACAACAAAAGGTAGAAATTTGTCATCTCCATAAAGCATAGTCAAAAAGACTGATAGGAACCACCCCAAGATTCAATGAAACAGATGAATAATTTTAGAAATTACAGAACTGTATTGACAGCAAGATGAATTACAAAAATAAAGGAAATACAATCAGCCTTTCGAGAGGGCTGTACTCTCCACATGGTTTTCACTCAATATTTTTCATCCCCAATCCTTAGCCCCCCCCCCCCCCCCCCCCCCCCCCCCCCCCCCCCCCCCCCCCCCCCCCCCCCCCCCCCCCCCCCCGCCCCCCCCCCCCCCCNTCGAAATAACCCTACTGGGACTCGAGCACCAGTTCTCTTTGTTAACAATTCACACGCGCACCCTGTTAAAAGTAGAGTGATAAGTGTGTAAAAACACACTTATGCGGCACTTTTCTGGAATTAATTATAAGTGAAATTGAGTCGATTTCTATTCATAAATATGTAATTTTCACTTTTGTAGGCTAAAACCCCGATTGGAAAAAGAACGAGGCGAAAGGAGAAGAAAAAGGACTAAACGAGTACAAAATTGTGAAGTTGAGGACCAAATTGTACGAGATCAAAGTTGAGGGACCTAACATGTAATTAATTATCTTAGGGACCTAGCTGAAAATTGCACAAAGTATTTCTTAGGTTTTGACCGACATTTTCAATTAAAAAATGGTTTTGGGGACTATTTTGTAACTTTACAGAAGTTTGGGGACCTTAATTGCAATTTTCTCTAGATATTTTGAAGACTTCTTGGCTAAGTCAACAAAATATCTCTCCCCATCTACAAAAAACTACTTGGCTGGGACGTTTTTAGAGGGAGGATAGATTAGATTTATTTTATTTTATTTTTATTTTCTCTCTACATTTTCTTTCTCTTGTTT
>CAIGRO010172223.1:0-12781 GCA_903798355.1 Fraxinus baroniana
TTTTTCTTTTGTTTTCACCCAGGTCACGCAAAGACAACCCTAAAATAATGAAACATCCCACCATTTATAGGATCCAAAAAATCCTAATATTATTTGCAGTAGAAGTCCTCCAACTTTGACTTTTGAGGCAATTACCTAACAATAAATTGAAGTATAGGATATTCATGGAGATGATGTGCCGCTGAGCTCTTACCAGGGGAAGGTTCTTCTCGTAGTGAACGTGGCTTCTAAATGGTACGTGAATTGCAACATGTTTGCTGTTTGTCAAAGCTTAAAAGCAACTTTTTTAGAAAGGTTTGTCTCGTCACAATTTTTCGAAGTGGTTACTTTTAAGTAAGTTTTGTTTGGTTAATTTAATTTCAAGTTTCTCCAAGTGCTTTTTCTCCTTATCTATGCCTACTCTCCATCTTGTATTAGCTAAAAAATTATAATTTAAATCTGCTGAACCTTAACGCGTGCTCTGTATCTCCCTCTTTACAGTGGTTTAACGCAGTCAAATTACAAAGAATTGAACATTTTGTACGAGAAGTACAGGGACCAAGGTTTGTTAACCATTCTCGTGACATTTGTAAGGCTATTTCCTTGTTATCTTCTCTTAGTGACTTTCTGAGGTCNTCAAATTACAAAGAATTGAACATTTTGTACGAGAAGTACAGGGACCAAGGTTTGTTAACCATTCTCGTGACATTTGTAAGGCTATTTCCTTGTTATCTTCTCTTAGTGACTTTCTGAGGTCATCAAGCCACTGCTGAATTCTTTCTCAGGTTTTGAAATTCTAGTATTTCCATGTAATCAGTTTGCTTGGCAAGAACCAGGAACTAATGAGGAAATTCAGGAAACTGCATGCACTAGATTTAAGGCAGAATTCCCAATATTTGATAAGGTATCTCTTTTTAAGAAACTCTGAAATTGGTTACATTACTCATGATATGTGACCCTAGTAAATGCTTGAAACTCTGGTGTTGTCGGCATTTATGGCAATAGCTATTTGAAGACGTATAGTAAGAAAAAAAGTAATTTTTCCAAACATGCATTGAATATATTTTTTTTTTTTTAGAGAAAGTTTGATTTACTTACCATGCTCAGCCAAACATTCTCTATGTTTTTCCCCGTTTATGCTGCTCTCCATGAAACTTTCGTCAAATTAACTTCCACGATATTGTAGATTGAGGTCAATGGAAAGAATGCTGCACCCCTCTACAAGTTCTTAAAGTCGGAAAAAGGTGGATTATTTGTAGATGCCATCAAATGGAATTTTACAAAGTTTCTCGTGAACAGAGAAGGAAAAGTTGTGGAGAGATACGCTCCTAGGACGTCACCTCTACAAATCGAGGTAGGACATTATTTTCAATCCTTTAATTTAGTTCTTTCCTTTCTCGTTGTAATTTGTCTAGAGGTGTAAAGCGGCCTGTGCTAGGCACCTTTGAGGTTGCCCACTGTGGGCTGCCCTTCGGCCGGTACAACAGCATTTTAATTTTTTGCTGAGGAAAAAGGTGAAGATCCAGTCGTGGGTCTGGAGAGCCAGCCAGCCAGGCCGACATGGCCTTGCTGGATCTTGTCCAGGCCATTTACAACATGGAAAAGAAATTAGGAATCAAAGATGGGGCTAAGACAGCTACAATGCACCAGACAATGCTCGAGATATATTTGAATTTCTTCAATGTGAATTTTGATTCTCAAAACACTCATTGGCAAGTGTCATAATATGTGTTTGATTATTTTACTTCTTCCATTCTCTTTCTTTTGCAGGAAGACATAAAAAAGCTATTGGGATCTTCTTGAGAACCCAGGTATGCTGCCTGCCTTGTTTCCCTGTTCTATATCTTTTTGTTTATATAATACTAGTCATTATCATTCATTTATGGCAAAGAAAAATAACATAGCTTTTGTCGAAATACAAAACTGACAAATTATTTAGTACCACACTCCTCGTGTTTATCAAAATATGCTCAACTTTTGTAGCAAAGTGTATGCTAAAATATAATAAAGGCTTATAGTTTATTCATAACGCATCTACTTGTACCGGGATTACCTCTATATACAGCGAGTTCAAAAATCTGCAGTTTAGGGATAATGGCTATAATGCATTCGGAAACGAGGGGTTCCCAGAATTGGTGACCGTAGTTGAATTGAATGTTTGCTAGCCTATAGGCCAAATTAACCTTTAGAACACAATAGAAATAAAGTTTACTATCTCACATTTACGCGGTAAGTTAATTTATGTCCTAAAAAATATTCTCTATGTAAAAAGAGGAGTTTTCTGTTTTGAAGTAGGCAACAAACTGAACAAAACCAAGAACATTTATTACCGTCATTGCTTCTTGATATTCCCTTTGATGTACATACTTTGTAGCTCGTTTGATAAGATAGACAGTCCAGTATTGTGTATTATTCAAAAAGCAACTCGAATCTTCTGTCATACTTAAAAAGAGTCCTGTCCAATACAGCCTATTAAAAATGTGGTGATGGTTTAATGTATATTTGCTGACTATATGCCTCTTTTCTTTACTGCGGCCTTGCAGGACTTGTGATCCCATCTAAAAATTTCAAGGGTTGGAGTCATGCTGCCGCATATTTGTGGGTCATAGATTGAATTAATAAGCAATGCAACTCTCTTTTATGTTGTCAATTACAAATAATGTGTAATAAATGGATTAATATATATTATATAATAAATTTGGTCATGGAGACACAATCTGAATCATAACTAATTTGTTTTTCTTTTTAAAAAAAATAAAATACTTTACAGACTATATCCCTGCTTGACCCTCATTTCTCAAAACTCATTTATTATAAAATTTATTTTTAATCATATATTTTATTGAATTCACAATTTCTATCAATTTTTATTGAAATCTACTGTAATCTAATTTTTATTCAAACCTCACATAGGCTATATTTTTTTCTTTCAAATCAAGCTTCTATTTAGGCTATATTAAAATTATAATTCATTTTTTTTCTCTTTTCTTATCAATTACACATTCTTCAATAAAATAATATTAAATGTAAATTCAATTTATTTTTTTCTTTTTTAACCACGCATTATCCAAAAAATTACTATTCTAAAATATATTTTTCCCAAAATCTAATTAAAGTGGAGGCCAAACAAGTGCTAAATTTTGAGCTTAAAACTCTAAGTTCGTATACCAAAATCATTTGGTGAATTTAGTAAATTTAACTAATTTGTAGAATTATTTTCCACATTTAGCTTCTCACAATGATGCTCAAGATGGAATGTAGAGAACTCGAGTAGCTAGTACAGTAGTAGAGAAGTGGTTGAGAACCCATTTCCTGCTTTATACTATGAAATGTTCTCGAGAAAAAATGCCAGAGACTTGAACAATATATAATTAAGTAAAATTAATTGAATGCTAGAGAGTGAAATTAAGTGCAATATAAATTAATTGATAGACATACATTTACATTAGAAATAGATTATTATTACTGTTCAATGTCTTCCAAACGAGGTCCTTCAGCATAAAGCAAAATATACCTCACTTGGATTTCATATTTGGAGCACATTATGTCAAATCACAGCCAAAATTAAATTATAAATATATATTCGCGTTTAATAAATTTAAGATTTGAGTAGAGAATTCTTCTTTATTATTTGGTCACACGTGAGATAGAAAACTAAATAGCTTAACAACAATAATCATGTTACAGATACATTATTTTCTACGTCATCTTTTGCATTTTGTCATGTGACAATACACCATTGAACAGTTTAAAAAAATAAACAATTTTTTCTCCAATCATCTTAACACCACTTCAAATATCAACAAAGATGCATCTAGCATTATCCTACCAACAAAGATAGATCAGCAATCATCAATGTGACAATAGAAATTACAATTAAAAGGGTGTTTGATGATCTCAATCTTGTCATACATTCACTATGATGGCTCTCCTTTTTATCTCATGATGCCATTTGTCAAAAGGGCACCGAAGGTTACTTTTAAGAACCCCATTGGAAGCATGAGCATCTTGGTGAAGCAAGCAGTGCAGTAGTGTTCTCGCAACCTTGCAAGGAGAAGTTTGTTCGGTAGCACAAATGAAGGTGAGAGCAAGGGGTAGGAGTAGGAGTAGGAGTAGGAGTAGGGCACCTTAGCTATCGTTCGTCCAAAGCTTCGCTAGAGGCACATGCAATTAGATATCAAATCGCGGTCGATCTTTCTCAATCTACCAAATCAGTAAGGGTTCTAGAATAGTTAAGGCTACTTGACAAATGGTATTTTTTTTTTTTTTTTTAATTTTTTGTAGAAACAATATTCTTTCTTATTTTGATGATCCTAGATACAGAAGAAAGAGTCAAGATTTTATCTTCGAAACTCATTGAAAGGGGCTGGCGCATGAGAAATCATAGAGAAATAATTGAATCATCTGAATATCACGGTTGAGATGATGAATTACTTTTTCAATGAATTAGTTCAAAAACGATCACTCTTGTATAAAAATGAGAAAGTTAAGCCTCCTTGTCTTGCATAAGATGTCGGGATAGACAATTCAACAATTCTTAATGTACAGAAAAATGGTTTACAGAATGTTTACCCATACTCACATGAGTGGATCCCGCATGATAATAAAAAATGGCAAAAAAATCCCACCCACCCCCCCTATTGTGAGGTATCCGTGGAGGGTCTGTGAACCCCCCATCTGTACCTGAAGCTCTGCTCTAGACAATTATTCACGTGTTCTTCACACAAGTAATTTGCGTGTTAGCTTGAGGATTCTTGAGTCCCTCTGTCGGGGTCTGTCTTCAATTTGATTTATTATGAGAAAAATCAAGATGATTTGAAATTTTGAACCATACTTTCAGATTTAAAAAATATATAAAAAATCAAACAAATAATTTGAACACCATGATTATTTTTCGGTATCAACGTGAACTCATTTTTTCATTCCGAATAGCATCAATGGAATCCCCATGGTTATTTCGTCTTTTTGAAGAATTTTCAGTCAATAATAAATAAATAGTTTTAACATATTTAATTTCTAGACAACATTCTGTTGGTTAAAATGTAATAAAAATAATAAATATTAACGACATATTAGCCATTAGTAACGAATGACGATGAAATAATTAATGAAAGAGTTTTCTGTCGGAAATATTTTTTTTAAAAAATCTTATTAAAAATTTTGCTTATAAAGTAAAAAAGTAAATACTACACATTGGAAAATTTTGTCTGTAATAAAATATAAATATAGAAATAATTTAAGACGGTCAACAGATTTTTTGTTGGTAAATAAAGTAATAAAAAATAACGGTGATGAAAATTATGCGGATAATAAAATACTGGTTAGAAAAGTAACATATTCATAAGTAACATTAAACATAAATAAAAAATATCCTAAGTTATCGACTTCATATCATATTAAAAATAAAATCAGTGGACAAATTTTCGTCAATGATTCTATGCGCTTTAGGTGATCACTGCGCCACCATCTACGACATTACTGTAATTAACTATAGGTGAAGATGTGTGATCATTGATGATTTTTGCTTCAATAAGATGTCAAAATCACTCACGAATATTGAAATTCTGTAAGTGATTGACGAAGGAATTTCCACCAAAAGTCGAAGAAGATTAATTTCATGGTTGACTTTCACCGATTTCAAAAAATAAAATAAAACCAATACTTTCCAATTTTTTTGTTAATTTTTTGTCCGAAATAATTTTCACCAACAAAAATAATGAACGAACATTTATGTCTAGAATAATGTTTTATTTGTCATTTTGTCATAAGAAAACCACATGAACAACCGTAAATCATGAAAGTTGACAAACTTTCTATTTCCTTGACAAGAAATTAATTTTAGAGACCAACTTAGAAAATTCATAGAAAAACTATAAATGGTCATACTAAAAATTCTATCAGAACCCTTTATTTTTCTTGTGGAAATTATATATAACCGGAGTTTTAAACTTTCCAATTCAAAATTAAGATTTACAATTTTTTTTTTCAAAAATCAGATAATTGAAAATTTTAATTTTAATAATAATATTATAAATTAATTTATATATTCATACCCTAACCCCCAAAATCATCTCCTCTTTCTTCATCTCATGTCTCTCTCTACCCTATCACTCATAGATGAACCGTCGCGGCCACTAGAGACTACCCTATTTGTTGGGACTCTGTTGATGCCCTTAGAAACACTAGTCTCCCATTTAATGTCCTCTTCCAACATGTGGTGGTACAACAATCTGTAGTATGCGATGCGTCGATACATGGTATGTGGTGCGACGATATGTGGTGTACGATAATTAATTGGGTGAACAGCAAATTAGACAGTAGATCTCAACTTATGTTTGGCCCCCACTTTTCCAAAAACTCATTTTCGATCTCACATTCTTCCATAAAATAATGTTACACTCAAATCCAGATTTTTTTCTTATTTTTTGACTACACATTCTCCAACAAAATATTATTTCAAAATGACCTAAAAATGAGGCTCAAAAATTGGCTTAATATGAATAAATTCTCCACCCTTTTGTTAGTTTGAAGGAAAAAAGTCGAACCATGCTACTTGTACAAAAGATTTTCATTTTCACTTTTTTTCTATTATTGATTTGTTTAAAAAAGGGAGACAATTTTTGCACCCATCACACACGATCTGTCAACGGAGTGGGCAACTTTTTTTGTACAAATGGCAAAGCTCAAAAAAGGTTTATAGGTCGAGTTGTTTTATATATTTTGAATATATAAAGGGTAATTTGCAAGTGAGTTAATTATATTATGGGTGACATACTCGTCAAGGGAGTGAAAGGGTAACGACCTTAGCTACCACCGAGGGGTTGTCCTATTCAGGTTCGATGATTGTTAGGTGGCTATAAACCACATAGTTTGCGCCTTGGTTGTTGGGGGTGGTGTGGGACAAAAAGGAAAAGGGAGAGAAAATAACATCAATTAGCAAAGTCCTATTGCAAAAGATCACGCTTTCAAGCTCAAACTCCCGAACTCCAACATGGGTGCCCCCACACACCACCAGGGGGAAAGTGGTCAACGAGAGGGAGAGAACTGGGAAGCTGGAGAGCGTCAAAGATACTCAGTTGTACTTGAAAGTAAATTAAACTTATTTTAAGTTAATTATAGTGTCACACATTTCCAAAGTTACTTTTTTTATTAGCAAAAACTTTTCAATAAAGTAAACGTTACATGCTCTTCGAAAAAAGCAAACGTTTAAGCACAGTTAAACATGCGCCAAGCTAACTCAATTAACAGCCATTTTAACTCAAATCTCATTTATTACCTCAATGCAACAACTTCAGCTTACGCTTATTCTACAATATCATAATCAAAAGTTAATAGCAATACGAATAAATTATACTTCCAACAAAACAGGCTCTCATAAAATACACAAATCGGCTAAGAGCAACCTTACGCAAGCAACAGAGAGGTAAAATTGCAGGACAAGCGATTAGAAGATAATTACCATGGACAATGACTAATTTTAAATTCATTAAAGCTTGAATCTGCAACACTTTCAACTGATTAGGCAGCAACCTGACCAAAGAGCCGCTTGCGGATCTGCAATTAATACAGCATACATAATTGTAAAGGAAACTACCGTTCTTTACACAAGTCAAAAACCCAGAGATGAATCATGCAGTAACAGTCATGGCATGGTCGCACAAGTCAACAAGAAGAGCAAAATGCAGGCAATCTATTTAACAGATGCCGTGACAACTACATTTCAGTTTTTCAACAAGAAAAATGCTAAGTGTACATTGGGGTGTTCATAATGGAGACCCGGCACCCCCTATTGGAGGAAGTGTCAGTGGGGCCGGCACTCCCTCCAATGGGGGGTGCCAGGTGTCCATTATGGACACTCCAATGCACACCCCAATGTACTTGTAGCACAACTCTTTCAACAATTTGTTGTCAAAGTTATATGAAAAAGGAGATAATTGAATTCAATCTTTTTCTAATTCCAGATACTCCAATCAAGATGTAGTCATTTTTAGTGGTGGCTATCAGAAACATAAAGTTCTCTACTTCTGGATTAAAAGAAAAAAAATAAAAAAATATATATATATATATATAAACAAATGGGTAGTTGTCAAGATTGGTGATCATTGAAACCAAAAGAGACGGGTGTAAACCATTGAATATACGGAAAATGAGAGGCATAGATATATAATTCTTTGGTGATCCCACTTTATATATAGAAGATTATAAATCTTCAGTCTTCTTTAAGTTGCGTGCTAAAAAGGCAAGTAATGCTATTTGCCATAACTCATGACCATCGACATGATTAGATGGCATTGAATGATAGTCCAATACCATGGGTCTCTTATCACTGCATTTAATTGGGCATATCATTTAATGTCAATTGTGTTCCCGCATATGGTAACGATAGTCATCCGTGATGACAAATAGCATTATTTTAAGAAGGTAATATGAAAACATCTACAAAAACAAAGTGTAGCTATCAGCATTAGTTTTCAGCCATATGTCCCTTACAAGACTGAAGCCAAAAGTTTATTATTATGTGAATTCTTTTATTTCTAACCCTGAGGATAAAATGCCAAAAAAGTCAAAAGATAACAACTACCCCAAATAAGATAAAAGATCCAGCAAACACTTAGGCTCTGTTTGGGAGATTCTGAAAGTGGAGTGATTTAGTTCAGCCCCAAAATCACTAAACTCATTCATGAAAAAAAATCAAATTTGACTTTCCAAATATGGTCTACGATGAGCAGGAGTAGTGCTAGGGAACCTGGTTTATAGTGTTGTCTAACTTTACAGTCTACTGTGTTCTTATTTCATGATGATACACCTATTCAATTTAACTTGATGGAAGAGAAAATGTTGCAGTTAGAATGTCACAAACACCTTGACTTGTCAAGAAGAGTGTAAAGCACAAATCTGGATATCAGGAACTTGCATCGAAAGAAAAAGTAAAAGAGTATTTTATGTATAAAAAGTGATTAAAAATGTTGATTGCCAAGGGGACCTCATAATTCAATTTACGATGCTTAAAACAATTTAGAAGACATCATCAAAGTGAAGGCCAAAAAGCTGCAGTTACAATGTCACAAACACCTTGGCTTATCAAGAAAAGTGTGTGCTGGTAAAAGCACAAATCTGGATATCAGGAACTTGTATCAAAAATATAATAATAATAATAAAGTAAGAGCATTTTATGTATAAAAGTGGTTAAAAACGTTGATCGCCTAGGAGACCTCATAATTCAATTTAGCCCTTGTTTGGCAACCATTATTTTTCAAACTCTTTTTTCAACATACTCATTTTCAATCACACATTCAAACGATAAAATATGCTGCACTTAAACCCAAATCTTTTCCTTACTTCTTAACCACACATTACCGTAAAAATCACTATTCAAAACATTGTTTTGGCCAAATAATGCCCATCAAACATGGGCTAAAGATGCATAACAATTAGAAGACAACATCAAAGCGAAGGCCAAAAAGCTGCAAAGAAAGAAAGAACATGGGTAGACAGTAATTAGAAAAAGAGTACCTCCGGAAGTTTCTTACGGAACACAACATCCAACCTAGCATCAAGAGTGTTTTCAAACACAATTTTCCCATCTCGAGAAGCCAACACTACGCCTCCAGAACTGAAAATAGAAAGGACAGCATATTACCGTTCAATTTTTTGCCTTGGGCTAGTTCATGACCAATCAATTGTTTCTATAGACCATAACAATTTCAAAACCAAAAAGCAGAGAAGAGCAAAGACTGCAAGGCAAATCCACATGCAATGGATTGGACCTCACAGTTTAAAATATTTTCTCAAGTTTCTTTGGATGAAAGTAACACACTGTGAGCAGGAATAATTACCAGAAAAGACCATGAGCAGTAGCATCTGATGGAGCAGGTGGAAGGTAGACACTATCAACAATGATCTCGGGTGGATGAACTGTTGCCTTCTGTGCATACTCCTCCTTTGCAGAGTCCAAGACAGACTTCACAAAATTTATGTCTTCTTTACGACAGCGCAATAAGACAGATGGCTCTTTCAGTCTGAGCAAACTCTGCAATACAAAAAACTGTTCTTGGGTACTAGGGAAGGGTTTGATGGACTAAACTAGTTATATGAACAAATCATTTTCAGAGTTGTCATGAAGGATAAAAATGACATCTTTCCAAGGTTTTATCAAGTAAACACTGCATTCAGCAGAAAATTGACATCTCTTGTGAAAGAAGATAAAACAATCAAATGCTCATGTGCAATGTTCTCTTTTCTCACTATAAGCATGCTCGGTTAAGCTTAAAAAAAAAAATTGTGTTTCAAACATGTTTGATATGTTACTATTTTTCTTACTTTTAATTAAAACAAGTTACTTATTTTGAAAGTAACTTTTACTTTACTATCAACATAAGTAACTTATCATACCCTTGGACCAAAAAAAAAAACTTAAATTTACTTATAACCTTTAAGTAAACTTTACCTATATGAAGCCAAACATGCTCTATGTATTATATCGAAAGATGTGATTCTGTTTCCAACAGTCTTCACATCTCTTACATTGCTAACTCTGCTCACAAGGATGTAGCTAAGTTTCCACAAGCTTTATAACAGATTCCTGAGATTCTGTACAAAGCTTATTCATGTTTACACGCTCAGAAACTATTCCACAAAAGGCTTATTTGTGATGGTTTATCTAAGGGAAAATATCAAAAACAAACAGAATTGTTACTCCTAAAATGCTTTTCTATTACATGTTCACCTAGGTATTTGTTAGTTAGAAGCCGTCACATCTCATTTTTACTGATCAAAATTATAATTAAAAACAGCAGGAAAAAAAAAAGTTTCATCGACCTGGACAACGAGGTCTTTCAGAAGATTTTTATAGCTGGCCTGATTCTGGCTCACGTTCAAAAGCTCTGCTGACCCAACCTCCTTCATTGAGTTAACCAAGTCATCCTGAGCTTGAAGGACCTTGATTCGAGAAGCATTGAGCTGCATGGAGTATTCACTACAACAAGCCAATGGCAGAAAACTCAAGTAACATGTTTTAACCATTAAACTTTCACAATTATATGCATTATATTTATATTGGATTTGATTTTAGAGACTTTTTAAAAGTCTATGGAAGTCCCAATTGAATACACCAAAAGTTTTAGTGAGTCGTTAAAAGTCTCAATCGAATACACCTAAACTTTTTAAATCTTCAAAAGTCTTTAAAAGTCCCAAATGAATACATCCTCCTTAGATACTTCCTCAAATGCGCAAAAAAATTAATTTTAGTCAGATTGGTGTAATTAATATATATTAAGTTTTTGAATGACAAAATCTATAAAGAAATATACTTATTTTACTTAAAAAAATGAATCAAGAAAATATCAAGCAATCTAGATCTCCCCGTTCAATAATGGCATCAATAATTTCAACAAGTCAGCATTAATTATGTATCACAAAAATCATGATAGACATAATTCCACGAAAGTGTGTATAATCAAGTAACAAAACTCCAAACAATGACACGACAAAGGATACAATTTTTCTTTCTGATACGCAAGGCGGAGAATTAAAAACATGGAAAAAAGAGAAGTAAAAATTACATTTTTTTGCGGACTTGAACTTGTTTATCTTTGCGCTCGTACTCTTGTCTGATCTTTTTCTTCTCCGCTTCCACTAGCTGTAACTTCTCTATATTGAATTCCTAACAAAAACATCAAATATTAGATACTATTATTAAACCTAATCGAATCAGTAAAAGAAGTGATTAAGCCAATTTTACTTCTTCGGCGGAGACGGAGATCTCATTGGCCTTCTCTTCGGCTTCTTGGCGGATGAACCGCACCATCTGCTGGATCTGCTTTGATACATCTACGTCATTCATTTTCGGTGTGCGGATCGGCGTCAGTGATAATCAAGGATTTGCTTTTCGATTTGATGGTGCGAGGATTGAATGGTTCTGTTGTTAAACGTTTATACACGATTGCAATTATATATACTATAATAGAAAATTGTACAAATAGTCCCCTAACTTGTGGACTTTGTATCGAACTCATCTACAACTTATTCCTTTCGGTAGTGTCGTCCCGGACCTATCTATTTTGCAGCTTTGTTGGTCCATTCTAGATAAGTTTTAGAGTGGGGCTGCATAAAAAATTGGCGAAATTACAAATCGAAGTAGTTGGTTTGGGTCCACCTGGACTTGCGATTTTTTATTTTATTTTTTCTCAACCCGAACCAAACCTTTTAAAATGGTTTGGTTTATGTTTCAAATTTTAAAAACCGCAAAAATCAAACTGAATCGCACTTTTTAAATTAAAACAATTATTTTTATTAAATTATAAATTTTCATATATAAATTTTATTAAAGTATAATTTTTAGAATTTAAAGTATACCTTTTTGGAGGACACAAATTTAATTAACCTAACTCATGAATAACAAATGAGTCAGTAAGTCATTGATATTAGTATTTAATTGGGCTTTCATTAAAATAAAATAAAATATATGCCCATAATTATAAAATGAGTTGAACGTGAAATTGTGAATGTTGTCCAACCATATATGCAATTGCACATTTTCAAAAACACAAGCAAACCAAAGTTACCAAGTCTTAGCTCTCTCCCTCTATCCCGCAGCGTCGACGTACGCCACGCAGTGCCAAATTGACGCTTGTGACCTGCTAGCGTCGACTTCGTTTCTCCACCACTGCCTACCACCACTGACTATGACTGAGAGCTTAACACTTTGATGGAAACCGTGACAATTAGTATGCGGAAAAAATATGATAAGTATTGGGGCCATGTTGAAAAGTTTAATCGGTTGTTGTTCATTGCAACAATTCTT
>CAIGRO010172225.1:0-28684 GCA_903798355.1 Fraxinus baroniana
TAATATGAATGTGTGATTATTCAAAAGGAATGAAAACAATTCAAAGGAGAATATCAATTCAGGGATTGATTTCACCCCATTTTCAACAATGTTTTTCAACTTCTATAGTTACTTATATTGATTTTTCCTAAATTCATAGGCAATAATCACAAATTAAATTATATTCCCTCTCTCGAGTGCCAAATATAACTTATTTCTATATTTTAATCCCAATATCTCTATTCCGAATTAATACTATAGAAATTATAAGCACAAGATTCTTAAATGAAATAAACCTCAAAGGAATTACACTTTCTCTCGAAACCAATAATTTTTTAGGTTGTGTTATTCTTAGATCATGCCTAAATTTTTCTCTCTCGAGTGACGAAATTTAAAGCATCAAATCATTCAATTATTGATCAGGTAATTGAAAGCAACGTGCAAGAACTAACACAAATGAATTAACGAAAAATCAATTGAATTAACTATAAAAGAATCCAAACATGTCTCAAGTTCAGTTACATNATATTAAATTCTGAATTAAAGAACATGGAGCAGAAAAGAATAAGAAAAACTCTTTTGATACTTGAATTCTCCTCCAAACTCTTGTTGTTTTCGCTCTAGATCGATTCTCATTTCTTTTGCCTTCTAAGCCGCCGTTCTCTCTCTCAAATAGGTCTTACAACTTGTATTTATACCTCGTAAAATGTTAACACGGAATGAGGTTGGGCCAAGCCAAAAAAATTAAGAAAACAAGTTTTTTTTCCTCTTATTTAGAAGCGGCGCCGCAATGCCCAAAACTGGCACCTCGTATTCTGCTGCTTCTTCGGGGGCTGGGCGCCACAGCGCCCAAGTTGTTGCCTCATTTTCCACTTCTTTTTTTTTTCTCTTGTTTCACCTCATCTTCAAATCCAATTTTATGATCACGCACGGCTTCGTCTTAAGCTCCAAAATCAATTTATCTAATGTATTTAAACTACAAGACGACATGACCGAACACATCAAAATGCTTATAAATGTTCAAGAACATGCTGAAAACTACGATTTAAAGGTATTTGTTTAATGAGTTAATTATACTCATGAACGAGCTTTTGCTTGCTAAAAAAATTTAGGTTCGACCATAGTTTTCGGCTCAGGCCTTGTCAAGGCAAGCCGACTAACATTTTTTTAATTAAAATACAGGCAGCATCTAGCTGCCTGGGTTTTATTTTATTTATTTATTTAAAATACTGTAAAGTAAGTAGTGGCTAGCTGCCGCCTGGGAGTCAGCGTACACTGCATGATTTTATTTTATTTTTTAAAAAATTTTCCTTTCCCTATCGTCATGGGCCTAAAATAGCCCGTGACATAAGTCGACATGTGTGGTTGGTCTAGCCACATGGGCTGGCTCGAGCCGCGAGCTGGGGCCGGGTTGGCTCAGGTTTTTTCCGGACCAAGCCACGAACAGCCCGAGCCGATAAGCGAAATTGACACCCCTATACAAACCTTTAAACATTGGCACAAATCGTCACACTACTTTTCTATAAAGTGTATATAGAGAGCATTTTATAACATCACACACACACACACAACTCACACGTGTGAGTTGTGTGTGTGTGTGTTTTGTTCTTGCAAATGAATTAAAAGCAAGCTTGAAAGGAAATAGACCATCATATGGCCAATATCATATCGACCTAGTCGCCTGGACTATCCTCTTGTAATCACCAGGTACATGTCCTTACATCCCATGTGCTAACCCAAGAAGTATTCCACTCACGAGGCCTATTCTCATAATATCATAAAGCTACAATCGAGTGGATCATCCTTTCTTGACCACCATAGGTATACCTAAGGTCTTGCCTTTGATCCCCGAGATACTCCCACTTGCAAACCCAACTAATATCCAATAAGTATACCTCATATGCTCGGTGCACTAGTAATTGTCAATAAAAAATCTTATATTTTAAATTCATATATACGTGCAAATGCTTATGAATGGTTTATAGAAGCAAATGGACTCCAATGTGTTTTTGGAACATATGATCAATCATAGTGATCAATGTAAGATACCTAAAACATCATTAGCAAAGTTATATAAAGTCACGACAATGATAAAAAGAATATACTTCAACACATACTATGTCATTGCATTGTAGTTGTGTGTGTGTGTGTATATATATATATAGTTAATATATATATATTAACTAAATGGATCAACTCGGTTCAAGCAGCAAACGAGCAACGTGGATGAAAATGTACATAACTTTTAGCTAAGATGTTGGATTTTCGTCCATGAGTACAATCCGAAATCGTCACGAAATTCTACGTAAGAAAAAAGGGGATATCATTTTTAACACTATGTGGTCTCATAGTGTAAAATGAATGCGACCGCATACTTATCTCCCGAGACAAAATTGAATGCTGAAAGATGAACTATGCGACCGTATAGTACATTTTCGGGGTGAAAATTTTCTTTTTCTGCGAAAGTTTCCAAACTCCATTAAAAAACTATATTTGATATCTTTGTAATCTTTTAGAAATTTATTTACGTCTTAACTAGGTTTTTAGAGTTTTCATATAAATAGATCTTATTCTTTTCATTGTATGAGACAACATTATTGAGAATTAATCGAGGGGCTATTTTGCTTTCAAATCTTGTTCTTCTTACTTTGTAATCTTTTAGAAATTTATTTACGTCTTAACTAGGTTTTTAGAGTTTTCATATAAATAGATCTTATTCTTTTCATTGTATGAGACAACATTATTGAGAATTAATCGAGGGGCTATTTTGCTTTCAAATCTTGTTCTTCTTAGAATTTTGCGAACTTATCAAGTTAAATCTTGTGCCGTTCAACATTGAGTGTGGATCACGCGAGGGCTTATTCACTCACCAACAAGAGCATAGGTCATTCAAATTCCGTTTTATTTGGTTGCTTGGTTCAAACTCTAAATCGGATTATTCTTTGGGCTTTCTTGGTATCGTCAATATTTTATGGGATTGTGTAGTGATCGTTGCTACGCGGTTCTCATCAACAGTGGTCGCTGAGGAGTATTCGTTTTTTTAAGAACAAATAAAGTAAGAACTGGGAAAAAAGGCCTGCTGTTGTAAAGAATTTTTTTTTTATTACAAATAATATACTATAACAGCTAATCTATTACAATAGGCCGTTAACTAATGCTCAAAAATGAAACTAAGGTCAAGACAGAGACTCAAACACAACACCCTGATTCAAGACAACACTGAGACAGAAATTTACAGTAGATATCGACACAGAAACTCCACAAGTGTGAGCAGTTGGTGATGCAAGCGGTGGGTGCGACTGATGGCAGAATTGTGGTAGGAAATTGCCCACGCACCTTGAGGTGGATGGCATGGTGATGCACAGAAATTGTCGGCGATTGAGTGTTTAGCGATTGGAGATGTGGCAGAGGAGGCGAAAGAAGCTATATTCGACGGTGGGTAATTTGGTTGATGGTGTTGTAGTCTGTGAGAATAGATGGTTGAGGAGTTAGTGGGCGTCGAATGCGGTTGTTGTTGCGTAAATGGGTTGGACAAAGTGATTGGGGCGGTGGCATAGTAGGGTGGACTGTAAAGGGGAAAAATGATTTTGGGCTTGGCTAGGGATGGGCTGTGAAGGAGATGAATGATTTTGGGGAAATTAGGCCCAATGCCCTTTTAAACTAACTAATTTGAATAGTACCTTTTCAAAACTAATTAAACCACTCAACCCGTAATTAATACGTTCTAAACCTAAAACCCAAGCTTCTTCAGTACAAACCCACTCCTGCTCTCCTCTTACAATTTTCATCTCGTTCATCTTCGTCCATGTCCACCGCTTTCATCAGATAAAGTTCATCTTTGTCTTCTCATTATTTTATTCATGGAAGCCACGAACAATTTTGAATCGCAATATTAGAAGCCCTAATCTATTTGGATCCGAATGTTCAATTTCATATGTATACCTGTCCTTTTTCTGTCTTCTCCAAATAGCAGAAACCCCAAATCACAAATAGCAGAAACCCTCGCTGTTTTGATCCGAAATCAAAACCTCAGAATTCTAATTTCAACTTCTACACTCCGAAATCTTACTCATATTTCTACAATGGTTAGATAAAGTGATTTGAAGATGAAATGAGATGTTGATGATGATCCATCTTCAAAGAAGAAGAGAATTTCTTCAACAACTTATAAATCCAAAGTAGCCAACGTTCTTCACTATTTAGCTGCAAAAGTAGAATAAGTTTAGCTGTTATTATCTAAGGTTTATGTGTTATGAGTATCAAACCGGTTTTGTATGGATTCTATTGAACTGTCATTGTATTTTTTATTTATTTTTTTCACGTTGAAGTTTACTGATTATACCATATAACTAAAGTAGTGACATCTATGTGAAGTGTTTGTATGGATGTGTAAGTTGCTTTATCAAATGTTAATGTGATCCTTACTTTTCCTCTCTTTTATTTTGGATTCTTCTTTGATGGTAAATCTGGCACAGTGGTAATGAGCAATAGTAGCCTGAATGATGTTGTCTTTGCTGAACTTGGGGTGCCTATTGGTGTCAAACCACCTGTTGGTTCTGTAACAGAGCCAGTTCCATCCCTAGGCATGTAAGGATTGACAGGTGAAGTTGTGCTGTAATAACAATTATAAATGTATTAATTTACCGCCTCTATTGATGGAGTTATGAGGCTGAAGTTGATTGGTACATTTATCTGGGTGGTGTTATTGGAGTTGTGGGCATCGTTGGAGTTGTGGTTATTGTTGGGGTGGTAGTGGATGAAGCATAGTGGCAAATCTCATGACCTGTAGCAATGTGACAAAAGGTTCATATTTTAGCGGTAATAAATGTAACTTTTATTAGGTGTTTGGTGCGATTGATGAACCATTACTAGGTAGAAGTAAAAGAAGTTAAAATTTTATATGATCTCGTGTCCAATCCACTAGTGCTTTACCAAACATGCCCTGAGTGCTTTTCATTCAGTTTGAAGTATATATCATTTCCTTCTATTCTAATGTTTATAATGCAAATGCAAGTAATTTGAGAGAAAAAATCACCATCATATTATTTTTGTCACTTTTTTTTCTTAATTTTTTTTGTCATTTTTTTTAAATTTTCGTCATTTTTTGAGTTTGTCACTTTTTGAGTGCTTTACTTTTTTTTTTTTATTATCTGTCACTTTTTAATCTGTATAACTTCTTTTAATTTGTGCCACTTTTTTTTGAATTCGTTGCTTTTTTAAAATTTGTTGCTTTTTTTGATTTTCTTTTTTTAGTGTTTTATCACTTTTTTCAATCACTTTCTTGATTTCTATCACTTTTTTTTAGTGACAAAAATCAATTTTAATAAAAGTGACATTGTATGTCATTTTTTTAATGAAAAAGTGACACTTAACTTTAAAAAGTTACAGTGGGTCACTTTTTTTTACTGTGTTACTTTTTCTATTAAAAAAAGTGACAATTGATTTTACACGGTATTTTTTACTTCCAAAATATGTTTCATATGATTTTTCAAAAGACCCTTAATTTTAAGGGTATTTTTGTAAGTTGCCAAATGATTTTAGGCCTAGTTATTAGTGTTTGTATTGGGCCTGGGTGTATGGGTTTGTAGGTAATAATATGGGCCCACAATTGTGTAGGCTAGTTATTTAGGCTTTTTGGGACGGGTAAATAGGTTATGATTTGGTAAAGTGGATTGTCTGCGTGAGCTTGGAATAGTAATGGGTTAGGTTGTTTATGGCTAAGGGTTGCAACCTTGGAACAACCACAAATTGAGCAGCAGCAACATGAACTCTATCGCGACATCATTTTTTTTCTTTCTTTCTTTTTTGGCTAAAAAACTACGAATTTGAAATAGTTATCAAATCAGAGAAACGAGCTGCGTTTTTTTCTGTTTCTTTTCTTCTTTTTCTCAATGAAACGAAAACAACAACTAAACCAACAGATGAAGTATTGCTGCCCCCCCCCTTTTTTTTTAACTAATGTAAAAACAAAGAACTACTTTTGTAATACAATTTCTTTTTGTCTTTGTTGTTCCAAGGGTTGATGATTGTGTATGAAGGTGATTGGATGGGAGATGGATGGTGGAAGGTGTGTATGGATTTGATGGAAATGATTGATGAATTTGGATTTGAAAAAAAAATGTGCAAGTTAAAGGAAAACGAGTTTGCTCTGATACCAAATTGATGTCGATTGCAACAACAAGAATAATAAGAAATAGAAGAAAGTAGAAGGACAGATATGAGAGGAAGATTATAGTTTTATTCAATATTCAAGTGTGTTCTCTTGCAATCAATAGACCTTTTTATATAGGTTAAAAACACGACTAATAAGGAAATCATGACTACTAAGGGAATTACGACCTTCCTTTTACAAAATCAATTTACCAAAATGAGTAAAATGCAATAATGAGAAACTCTATCGTAATTGATATTAATTTCGTTTACGCCTCGAATGTGCTTTCTAATTTGCATCATTCCCTCCAATAACTGTAGTCCTATGACCATAGGGCCTAGACAAAGCGGGTCCGTGGGCATTAAGAGTTCAATAACAACATGGAGATGTTTAAAAAATGTAGAATATCAACTTGGGACATTTTCAGATTTTGATGTTTAGTTGCTGTCCATTTGAATTTCACAAGGCTTTTCACACCCTTGTGCAAATTCAATACCGAATTTATGCCATACTTATATTATATATGTATAAATTAAACTTGCCCGAGTCTTATCAAAATCATAGGAATTAGCTACTGAAGCAAAATCGGTCCCTTAACAGACACAAAAACTTGATGACTGATGCTCATTGTCATTAAGTTTTATTGAATTAACATCTCATAGCTCATGTGCCAGGTGCTGACCCATCAACAAATCATTTAACACCTTTGACTCCTAGCCTCCCTTGAAAGATTTTCTTAATAGCTTCATATATGAACAGATATAAATGAATGATGGATAAGTTGATGGTATTTGTTGTTCTGTTGTAATGCGTTCTTGGAAATGAAGTTTGATCAATTTATCAGATGGAGACTTGTATAAAAACATGATAGAGATAATTACAAGTTTTTCTCAAGATATTACCCAAATTTATGGATTTAATATTCAACAGTCAACATCTATCCAATTTTTGTCCATTGTCATTTCTTCAAGTTATTACATCAAAATATCACATATTAGCAATAATAACATGACCAACGATACCCCAATGTAATTACACAAAAGATCAGAGGTTTAAGAAAACCTAAAAAATAACAAAAACCTGCACCGTGTTGAGAGTTAACATCAGCAGCCACTTCAGCTCCACTGTTGGTCCAGGTCATTGAAGACTCAATGCTCCTTTCATGCCGTCACAACCGTCTCCTCCTAGCTGGTTTTGGACCACAATTCTGTTGTATAAAGATTCCAACATGATCCATAAATTAAGGAACTATCTAACAACCTTATCTTCTAGATCATTCTTGTAACAATGCAATGTACTATAAATTCAATAATTTCTATCAATACAACATACAGTTCATCACTATCCTTTGCTAAGCTATAGAATTTAACTTGGTATTAGAGTAAACCATGGCAAACGCCAACAATACCCCTCAAAACACTGATCCTGCAATAGCACCAGCTTCTATCTCTAGCAGCACTGCTGCACCAGCACTTGGAAACAACCACCTCTCACCTTTTGGTGTAAATTTGACTCAAACCGTTTCTGTGAAGCTGGATAAGAATAATTACCTGCTATGGAAGAATATGATCCTCCCAATCATTTGAGGATATAATCTGGAAGAGTATATTCTTGGGACAAAGGTGTGTCCTCAAGACTTTATTGGAACTCGGGTCACTGGTAAAGCTGGAACAAGTGTGGAAATGGTGAAGAATCCAGAATTTAGCAAATGGATGTCAACATATCAACTGTTGATGGGATGGCTATACTCCTCCATGACTCCAGACATTGCAATGAGGGTAATGAGAGCAGTAAACTCAAATGAATTGTGGACTGCCATTGGAGAAAGCTATGGGGTCCAAAACAGATCAAGAATCACCTTCCTTATAGGTGAACTTCAGAAATCAAGAAAAGGGAATTTGAGCATAGATCAGTATCTGAATAAGGTAAAACAACTTGCTGATAATTTAGAAATTGTTGGAAAAGTTATCACTTACATTGATTTGATCACCCAAGTCCTAGCTGGTCTAGATGAGGACTACACTAATAGTTGTCCAATTGAAAGCAAAGAACACATCTCCCGGGGTGAACTTCAATCTACATTAATGACTTATGAGAGTCGACCGGAACATCTTAGCTCAATCAAAAATGAAATGGCAGGGATAAGCCTTGATCAAAATTCTGCAAACATCTCACAAAGGTCAGGCTATGGCCATCATCAATTTAGATTCCAGTAGGCAAAACATGGGGGAAAGATTCACAAACTTCAACCATTATAGGAGTGGAAGAAGAGGGTAGGAGCATAGGAGGCAATACCTTTGGAGGTGATAGGCCAGTTTGTCAAGTATGTGGGAAAATTGGCCACAAGGCAAACATCTACAATTATAGATACGATGAAAGGTACACTGGCACTTCACCAAATCAGAGGATCAACTACAACTCATCACCTACTGCTCTCCTAGCCACAACCGACATAGTAAGTGATCCAGCATGGTTTTTAGACATAGGAGCCAGCAACTATATCACCTTTAATAAAGGAAACTTAGCCTCAACAAGTGACTACACTGGTAAGGAAAAGGTTATGGTGGGAAATGGAAGTAATTTCACACTTTGGTAGCTCACATATCCCTGCTCTAAATGACAAAACTCTGGTGCTAAATAAATTGCTACCTGAAATAAAGAAAAATCTTATTAGTGTATCTCAATTGACTTCAGACAATCAATTTTTCATGGAATTTAACTCTAATTGTTGTTTTGTCAAGGATCTATCAATGAAGGAGGTGATGCTACAAGGGAGGCTTAAGGATGGGCTGTTTCAACTGGATTTTCCTCATCAAAGCATCAATCAGCTCCCTCATCAATCAAGCTTTTCAAATAAATTATGCTACAACATTTCTTCATTTCCCTATCAAGAGTCTTTAGTTAATCCTAGTCAAGAGTCTCTAGTTAAATCCCCTGTTATTTCGAGTCAAGAGTCTTTAAGTATTGATGTATGGCACAATAGACTTGGCCACCCTTCCAAGCAAGTAATGATTCAAGTGTTCAAGGTCTGTAATCTGAAAGCTAAGGAAAATGACATCAATTCATTTTGCAATGCATGTCAACTTGGCAAGTCTCATCTGTTACCTTTCTCTCTATCCTTATCACACGCCAAAACACCCCTAGAATTAGTTCACACTGATATCTGAGGACCTGCACCAGTACTATCAACTTCAGGGTTCAAATATTACATAACCTTCTTGGATGATTTCAGTAGGTTTACTTGGATTTGCCCCCTAAAGCTAAAATCAGAAGCCTTGAAAGTATTTTGCCATTTTAAAAAACCTTGTTGAAAACAAACTGAACCACAAGATTAAAATCTTGCAGGCTGATTAGGGAGGAGAATACAGAGTCTTTTCTAACCTATTAACACAAGAAGGAATAGAATTTAGACATCCATGCCGCTATACTTCAATAAAAAATGGCAGGATAGAGAGAAGGCACATACACTTAACTGAGACAGGCTTGACATTGTTGGCTCAGACTCAGTTGCCCTTAAAATTCTGGTGGCACTCCTTCCATACAGCTACATATCTCATAAATAGACTACCAATTCCTACCCTCAAACGTCAATCTCCTTATCAAACTCTATACAAAATAGAACCCAACTATGAAGCCCTTAAAACCTTTGAATGCGCATGTTATCCCTGCTTAAGACCTTCATAAACACAAGTTTAGCTTCCACTCTACAAAATGCATTTTCCTTGGATACATCTACTCTCACAAAGGCTATAAGTGCCTCAACCGTTCAGGAAAACTATACATCTATAGACATGTGGTTTTTAATGAGTCTAAGTTCCCCTTTGAGTCCTTGTTTAATGTCAAAGATCAACCTCAGTCTTTAGTACCTGAAATAGTTACTCCCTATATTTATCTTCCACTTGATCTGAACAAATCCACCTCAAATCCTATTGATACAGCTCAGACTGAAGTAGCTAATGGCCATCATCACTTCCTCTTTGACTCAAGTGACAATCAAACTAGTAAATGATTTCCATAACAACAATGAGGCTAATAGAACTAAAGAACTTGTAGCACCAGTGTCTGGGATACTGGGAGATAATGAAGGGACTAAGAGTACTCAGCAGATAGATGAAAATCAGATTCAAGAGAGACCAAGAACTCAAAATCAACATCCAATGGTTACTAGAGGGAAAGAAGGAATATTCAAACCAAAGGGTTACTTGGCAAAATCAACTGGAAAAGATCCTAAGTTGTTGAACCTAAGAGTGTTAAAGAGGCAATGATGGATGCAGGCTGGAAGAAAGCCGTGGAAGATGAATTTAGTACCTTAACCAAAACCAAAACTTGGAAGCTTGTGCCTCCATTACCTACCTACAACATAGTTGGCAACAAATGGGTCTTCAAAATCAAACATAACACTGATGGTTCAGTCCAAAGACTCAAACCCAGGTTGGTGGCAAAAGGTTTTCATCAAGCTCCTGGAATTGACTACTAAGAGACCTTTAGTCCAGTCATTAAACAATCAACACTGAGAATAATACTTACTCTGGCAATTGCAAAGGGTTGGATTATCAGACAGGTAGACATCAATAACACATTTTTAAATGGAGAGTTGGAAGAGACTGTCTACATGAATCAGCCAGAAGGGTTTGTAGATGAAACTAAGCTTAATCATGTTTGCAAGCGCGAAAAGGCCCTCTATAGTTTGAAACAGGCACCTAGGGCCTGGTATGATAAGCTGAAAACAACATTTCTGAGTTGGAAGTTCAGACAATCTGTGGTCGATACCTCTTTGTTCTATTTCAAGAATGAAAGGCAGGTGATTTTTGCCCTCATTTATGTAGATGATATTGTTGTTACAGGCAATGATAAGGATCACTCTACAAGGTTTCATAAACTCACTGAACAAGGAGTTTACATTGAAGGATATGGGAAGGCTACATAATTTTCTTGGAATTGAAGTCGTGTGGCATAATTCAGGAATTCATCTCACTCAAGCCAGTTATATTGTTGATTTACTCAAAAGGTTTGATCTGGAAAACATAAAGCCATGTCCTACACCTATTCCTGCTGGCAAAACCATTTCTAAATTAGACGGTGAATTGATGGCTGAAACCAGTTTCTCTACAGAAGTGCAGTTGGGGCACTGCAATACCTCTTACACACCAGGCCATATATCACCTTCAGTGTAAATAAACTAAGCTAATTTCTGCGATCTCCAACCATCACTCACTGCCAGGCTTTAAAGAGAGTATTAAGGTATCTTAAAGCTACTATAGATCATGGGTTATGGATTCAAAAAAGTTCCAGTTTGAGCTTAAATGGCTACTCAGATGCTGACTGGGCTTCCTGCCCAGATGGTAGGAGATCAACAACGGGTTGTTGCATCTATTTGGGTGAAATTTTGATCTCTTGGTCCTCAAAGAAGCAGTATGTAGTAGCTCGTTCAAGCACAGAATATGAATACAGGGCACTTGCTTCAGCTGCCTCAGAATTGGAGTGGATACAGTCATTGTTTTAGGAACTTGAACTCCCTTTAGCTGGAGTTCCAACTCTGTGGTGTGATAATATGAGCGCAGGAGCTTTGGCAGCTAACCCAGTTTGTCATGCTAGAACGAAACACATAGAACTTGACATTCACTTCATCAGAGATAAGGTGTTGACAAAGAAACTTGAAGTTAAATATGTACCAACCTCAGACCAAATTGCAGACATATTGACTAAAGGATTGAATCACTCGAGATTCCTCTTCCTAAAGGACAAGCTTGGAGTCACTGGTGTGCCCTCCAGCTTGAAGGGAGGGTGTTGACAGTTAACACCAGCAGCCATTTCAGCTCCAATGTTGCTCCAGGTCATTGATGATTCAATCCTCCTTTCATGCTATCACAACCGCTCCTCCTAGCTGGTTTTGGACCACAATTCTGTTGTATAAAGATTCCAACATGATCTATAGATTAAGGAACTATCTAATAGCCCTTATCTTCTAGATCATTCTTGTAACAATGCAATGTACTATAAATTCAATAATTTATATCAATGCAACATACGGTTCATCACTATCCTTTGCTAAGCTATAGAATTTTAACTCACTGAAACTCACATTTCATAATTTCAATTTCAGCGTCTTGGTTTCTATTTTCCCTTTGCTTCAATTTCTCTCTCTTTCACTTGCAATCACTGGGGTTAACTTGGAGCATTTAATATGAAATAAGGTCTTAAAAATATTTTGGGTCCTTAGAATTTTCTTAAGTGTTAAGGATGATAAAAAAAATCAATACTATGAGGTGGATTAAGCTTCAGGTGGCTACTTTTGATAAAAAATTAACTTTGCACTCATCTTTGCAAGTCCAAATCTGATATTCTAAAGTTATTTTAAACCCAATTACAACCTATCTCAATTTCCACAAGATCCTATTAGAGTTCGTAATAATGAATCTTTAGTCTTTTATCTAATTTCTTACCATATTAATCCAATTCTCGCATGATCACCAAAATTGAACTTCGATAGTTATAAACTCGTGCAATCCTTTTAGTATAAGTTCTCAATCTTATTATATCATGTCTAATATCCCTCAAACGAATTAATTACACATCTATGGTTTCAAGACAAATTGATTGGGACACAGTCAGAGTTAAGAATGCTTAACCAATCAACATCCAACACGTTGATGAACCTAATTTTCCTCCATTTATCAATGAAAAATTCATCATTTAGACTAGGGAGGTTGACAACTAACACTATACAAGAATATTAGAACTCCGATGATCAAAGACAACACTATAAGAAGAAATGAATTATGAAACATAGATGTAAATGCAAATAACATTTGAATAGCATGTGTTGATGGTAAAAACTGGATCAAAAAATCATTTCACCTAAATATGATTTTCACCTCCTAAACTCTTTGGTTTTGATGCTCAAACTTTAAGCAAGAGAGGAAATAGCTATTTGAGAGGAAAATATTTGAATTGCATCACTTTCTTCTTTAAATGAGGGGCATTTATAGATTTCTCCCTAATTTGGTAATTTAGGGTAAATGGCAGATGACAACTCTTTTTTGATTACTTTGTAACTGATTCTGTTAGGAGTATCACACTTTATTTATTCGCCCATGTGTGCTTACTTGACACACTGGAGACAACCTAAATGGATTGGGAGGTTTGCCCACTTGGAGCGAACACTTTCGTTTCCTTTACATGCTGCCTTTAGTTCACTGACAAGGGCAAAGTTCGCGGAGTGTATTTCTTGGTTCAACAAATAGTCTCCAAAGTTCGATTATATTGTTACATTAATTTTAGGAGTTTAATTGTAAAATACTTTGGGGTTGCGAATCTTTTTGATGAGTTTGCTCGATTATTTGTTTAGCAATTAATCTTTGGGCCAATTGGAGCGTTGTTTCAGTCTTTTAATGCCAAATCACGCACAATTCCAAGATATGTTCCTCTGACTTTCTCCATTCCACTCATGCGCTATTCGCTTGCCCTTGACTGTTTATTTTGTATCTTTTTCATATTTGACGGCTAAGACTACTTGATGTTTCGAATGTTGAGATTCTATGACTACAATAGGCTTTCTTTTAACACTATATATATGCGTCGTGTTTGTCTTCATTTTTTCCTAATCATTGAAAATGTATTTTGAGACTTCGTTTATTGTTGACCCTGGGGACCTTTTTATCTTCCCCAGAATCCTTTTATATGTTGTCATTAATTCTTTACCTTCCTTCCTGGTTTCACGGTATTTTCCTGATAAATCACTTTTAGACCTTTTATCGCTACCTTATGTAACTGGACAATGTTTTAGAATTGTCTAAATACTTCACGTGCCATGCTACAATCGCATATCTGCGATTCCGATTCTAGCATATATGATCCGAAGTTGGCAAGTTTTCCATGCTCTTGCATCTTCCTTAGATTAGCATCTGTGAGGGATCATTATGCAAGGCAGAGTTCTAGAGTTATGAGAAACCCTCATGCATTTCCTTCCAGACAAATGCATGATCAACTTCTGGAGGCTACTTTGGACAAAAAGATTAGATACAAGGATAAGGGATGTACGTGGTAGCATAATCCACATGATATATCTTTTAGCTGTGTAATAGATTTAACTGGTCTTATTGGCTAATAGATTTAGCTCACTAATGTTTATTGCATTGTAACTTTTTTTTATTATTAATGAGAATTTTCATTTTATCTTTCTATTTGCTTCACAGCCGTTGTTGGACTTGTACAATAAATAGTCAATTAAGCTTAGTAGATTTTGCCCAACAATTATTCAAACATGGAACTTAAACACATTCCCAGTTAAATTCATTTTGTTCGCCCAATCAAGGAAAATTCCACGTTTATTGATAACAAATGTGTCATTTCAAGGATATTTAATGGGTTCACCATTTTTCCCGACAAGCTTATATGTTCCTGATCCAACAACTTCGACTATCATATATGATCCTCCGCACTTTGAGCCAAGCGAACTGAAGTCATTTCTTTGTTTGTGAAAGATATTTTCTTTAAAACTAAGTCCCCTACTTTGAAGTTTTTCTTGCGAATCTTGGAGTTGAAATATCTTCCATCCTCTTTTGGTATGCAGAGGGCTTAACTTGAGAGTCATCCCACTTTTCTTCTAAGAAGTTTAAGTTCATATTTATGGCTTCTTTATTTTTTTTTCTTTATATCCTATTTTCTTGTCGAAGCGACTCCAATTTCAACTGGTACCATGACTTCCATTCCATAGGTTAGGGAGAAATAGATTTCTCCTGTGGCGATTTTTGTTCATCAGCCTATAGCCCCTTTGTCGTATCGAACATTCATTTTAGGATTTTTTTCAAGGCTTTATTGACAGCTTTAACTTATCTTTTGGCTTGGGGATAGTACGGAGTAGGGAAATCTCTCCGAATACATAGCTCTTCGCACATTGCTTTCATCATTTTTCTTAGAATTGTGTGCCTTGTCTGAAATTATAAAATTTGGTTCACCATAGATGATGTTTTTCCATATGAATTTACAAGTGTTGGCATTTATGATGTTCACAAGGGTTCAACTTCTACCCACTTGTTGAAATAGTCTACTAGCACGATTAAGAACCTCGTATTGGATCTTTCCCTAGGTAAAGGTCCAGCAAAGTCAATTCCCCACTTATTGAAAGGCCACTACTGGTTAATAGGCTTATACGGGCTGTCTCAGAATAGCTGCGAACTTTTGGCACTTCCACATTTTCTAGCAAAATTCATCATGTCCTTTCTCATGCTAGGCAAGTAGTAACCTTGCTTCAAAGCCTTTTGCCCTAGAGAATGTTATGGATTTCTTTCATTGCATATATAACCTTGTCTTCGTCTATGCATCTAAATAAAGGGAGTAGGTATCCTCGTTTAAACAAGATGTCGCAATGTAGTGTGTATCTTGCAACCCTACTCGCATTTTTGCGTTGCCCTTTTGTCTTTCAGAAAGCATCCCATTTTCAAATAAAAAATGATGTCTTGCATCCATGAGGTCTTATATTGCATCCATAAGGTTTCTTCTCTTTTTGGCCAACTGACAGTTTTAACAACAGTTCTAGGGTACTATTTTAAAAACCTCCGCGTCTTTTGATCTTGCCAATTTTGATAATGCGTAGATGCATGTTTATTTTCCTCTCCAGTGATTTGGATGAGTTCAAATTTGTTGAAACACTAAAGTGGTCTTATGGCTTCTGCGAGGTAAACGGATGTTATGTTATCCTTGCTTGGGAATTTTCCGTTCACCTGATTTACTACCAGTTGTGAATCATTTTTTAATTCTATATTTGAGCTTTCATTTCTTTTGCCAATCGTAGGCTCGCTAATAGAGATTCACATTCGGCAACATTGTTGGTTGATTTGAAAGCGAACTTCAATGCCTAATTCAACTTATGTTCTTTTGGGCTTGTCTTGTGCCTACTCCAGAACTAGTTTATCTGGATGATCCATCTACGAATAACTTTCACGTTCTTGGCTCGAGTTCTTCTTTCGGAACAAACATTTGATAATTATGCAACAAAGTTTTCTAGTGCATGTACTTTGATTACGAACCATCCTTCGTAACTTATCTCGAATTGCCCCAGCTCTATCACCTTTTTCTTTAGCCTCCTTGACATATCGAGCTTTTGTAGTCTTGTTTAAGAGGGAAATTAGTTAATACTTCAATGATATGGCTTTGAAAATAGGGGTCGCAACTTCCATGACTTTGTAACTAAGGCCAAGGCTAGCTTTTCCATGTCTGGATATATCGTCTATGTTCCTTGTAGGGCTTTTCTTACATAGTAAACTGGAAACAATTATTGCCCTTCTTCGTTTACCAGGACCGAGGTAACCACCACTTTAGAGACCGCCAAATATAGTAACAATTTTTTTCTCATTCTCGGATTTGGCTAATAGAGGACTTTCCGTAGATGAACTTTCAGAGCTTGAAATGCTAGCTCACATTCACGCTCCATTCGAACTTTTCCCTCATTTTAACACTTGGAAGAAGGGAGAGAAATGTTTGTTGCTCGTGATACAAACCTACTCAGGATGGCAACCCTTCCTGTTAGGTTTTGAACATCTTTTGGTTTAGATGTGGATTGCATTTTTATGAGGGCCTGAATTTTATCAGGGTTCACTTCAATACCTAGCTCATTGACCATGTAGCCAAAGAATGTTCCGAATTTGACTCCAAAAGTGCATTTAAGTGGATTGAGTTTCATTGTGTACTTCGGCAATATGTTGAAAGCTTCTTCCATATGTTTTAAGTGGTCCTCAGCCTGAATGCTTTTCACAACCATGTCGTTGTTTTCATATCTGCTCGGTAAACATTTTGTTCACTATCCTTTGGTACATAGCCCCACATTTTTGAGCCCAAATGATATTAAGCCCATGTTTGGTACACATTATTTTTTTCATTCTCATTCTTCTACTCATTTTTAACCACACATTCTTCAATAAAATATTACTTCCCATCACATCAATAATTTTTCCTTTATTTTTAACCACACATTCTCTATTAATCTACTATTCCAGAATACATTCTTTCAAAATAATGTGGCTCAAACACACCCTAACTTATAATAGTTAAATCATCAATGTGTTACAAATGTTATTTCTCGTTAGATTAATACATAGGGATCTTATTATGTCCCGAATATGCGTCCATAAAGCTTAATAGCTCATGCCTAGCAGTCGCATCCACTAGATAATCAATTCTTTCGATCAGAAGTTACTTTAGGGTAAGCTTTATTTATGTCAGTGAAATCTTAGTACGTTCGCCATTTCCCATTACTCTTCGGTACCGGATGAAATCACATACCCACATGGGGTATTGATTTTATGGATAAAAATCGTTCTCTAACAGATTATCCACCTCACTTTTGAATACTTCATACTTTTCTGCACTCATTGGTTGACACCTTTTCATCTTGGGTTTGATCTTTGGATCGATTTTTAAAGGTGACAGGTGACTTTGGGATATATTCTGACTATGTTAGCATGCTTCCATCACATCTAGGTTCGCGGTTAGGAAATTTTTAGATTGCCTTTCATAGGCTCGCCTAATTCCTTACCAATTTTCAGAGCAAAATTACTGCTAGCAGAAAAACTTTTTAACTCTTCAACTGTAGCTGCTTTTGAAATGCAATTTGTTATGCCTATGTCAATAGTGTCATCAATCTCCAGTTTATCCCAGGATTATTCGTTTCCACTATAACGATGATATTCTTACGAGTTATATCTTAATTTTCATTACTTTCATGATTTCTGTGTAAGATTCCCTGATTATTAAGGACGTTTCCTCTTTATTCGTAGAATATCTCACATGAGATTGACGAAGGCATATAATTATACTTGCCAGTTTCGTGGCAGTTCTTTCGAGAATTCCATTGTGGGCGGATTTATCTTTAACAATGTTGAGATTTATGTATCCTAGGTATCCTCGGGGTGTGTCTCCTATCTTTACCTATATAGAGTGGTCAAAACGTGAAGAACCGAGCATCCTCGGGTCAAGTGGTAAGGCTCCAACACTGGGATCCAATGAGTATACTTCTACATTTGATCAACACGTATTTATATAGCACATTTTCGATGCTTTTATTGTCCATGAATATTTAGTGAAAATATTTTCTCACTATTACTGCTTGATCACGACCACTTCATCCTCGATTCCCGACATTTTAGTTCTAGGCTCTATAAATTTAATTGAAAAAGTCAATGATTGTAGATTACCTATGCACTTATTTTTCAAGCATTGTATCATTGCGCATAGGGTATTGCGTTCCACCATCAGAACTTTGAGATCCATTGCCATCGTCTGGAGAGCCTCCACACTTAGGTTGCCTCTACTTTGGTTAGGGCACTATCGATATCTTGATTCTCATTATCCAGCCCTTCGACTAATACTACCCTCTTTGCTTAGCTTATTCCGTTAGATCTCAAGTTTTTCCACAGACGGCGCCATTTGTTGGTGGTAAAAACCCGATCCATAAATCTTCTTACCTAACTGTGATTTTCATTTCATAAGCTCTGGCTTCAATCTCAAACTTGAAGCAAGAGGAGAAATAACTATTTGAGAGGGAAATATTTAAATTGTATCTTTTTCTTCTTTACATGAGGTGGTATTTATAGGTTTCTTTCCATATTTTGGTAGAATTTGGTAATTTAGGAAAAAATAATAGATGCTCTTAATAAATTACTTTGTAACTGATTCTGTCAAGAGTACCATCCTTTATTTATCAACTCATGTGTACTAACTTACCGGTGTGAAGACAATCTGGATAGATGGAGAAGTTCGCCCACTTGGAGTGAACTTCTTAGGCCTTCGTTCCCTCGGTATGTAAGACATGAATTATACTGGCTAAGCGAGTTGTGTGAGGCTTGGTTATTAGATCTCTCCTTTACCCATTACATGAAACACATTGTGAACTTGAGACATTGGCGAGGGAAGGTCAAGTTTGAGGCAAAATTCCCAATTCTCTCACCAATATGTAATGGACCAATCTATCTGAGGCTAAGTTTTTCTTTCGTTCCAAATCACAAAACACCTTTCGTTGGTGCTACCTTTATAAATGCTTGATCTCTTACCATGAGTTCAAACATTCTTATTCTTTAGGATGCAAGCTTTTTTTATCAGTTTTGGACAGTTTGCAACGGTAACATATTTGTGTCAGAACTTAAGTTATTTCGCGGATCATGACTGGACCTAGTAGTTTCATTTTCCCAACCTCATCTTAGTGAATCGAACAATTTTTTTTTATACCATATAATGCCTTGTAGGGAGTAATTATTGGTATATAAAAGTTCCATTGAAGGAACAAAATTACTCTACCGACCTTGGAAATTCAATACACAAGTCGTGAACATATCCTCCAATACTTGTATTATTCTTTCTGTTTGCTCATCAGTTTAGGGATAATACACTGTGCTTAAAGATAATTATTGTTCCAAAGCCTTATTTAACCTCTTATAAGAGACAGATAAAAACTGAAAATCTCTGTCGGATATAATGTACCCCACGAAATCTAACTACTTCAAGTACTTTATATCAATCTATGGAATAAGTGGAATAAGCTGTAATGAAATGATTAGATTTAGTCAATATCTCCATAATTACCCAAATTTTGGAGTATCTTTTAGCTTTTTTTGTAATCACGCCACAAAGTTCATAGTAATTCTTTTCCATTTCCACTTTGGTATATAGGTAATAGTTGTAAAATTCCTATCGATCTTTGATGCTCTATTTTTATTTGATGCTTTGTTGCCTATATTTTGAGCTATTGTCCAAAGAAAGTGTATTTTCCTACTAATGAAACTCCTTAGCATGTATCCTGGTCCAACCTCATTTGGTACAAAAGTGGCCATCCTCATTTCACAAGCAATAATTGAGTGGCTTTTACTATTCGGAGAGAGAATAATTTCTACTTATGGGTCGATCCCATGAGAAATAGCCAATTAAATTATCTAAATATCAAGTTGAGTTAGAAAAAAAAAAAGGGATTTTGTGTTGTTTTTAAAAGTTATTAAAAACTAGATTGAAATTCTATTGAAATGAAAACTAAAACTAAAAAATTATATTCGAATTTTCTTTTTGTGAAAGCTTAGCTAGGACAGATTATCCCCCTTTTAAAAAAGAATGATTAAATAGCAACTTGAAATTCAACTTTCAATTCATGAAATGAAGAAACTCACAAAGAGGTTATGGTGTTTAACTTAGCCCCTATTTGGTGGCCCTTTTATTATTATTATTATTTTTTTTGAAAATCATTATTTTGAATAGTGAATTTTTGGAGAATGTATGGTTCGAAAGTAGGGAAATCTTTGGATTCAAGTGTAAAATATTTTACTGTGTGAATGTGTTGTTGAAAATAAATATGTAGAATTTTTTTTTTTGAAAAAACGAGGGATAAACAAGGTCTTAATTTGTAGCATTCTTTCTTCACTGGTAAAATGCCTAGAACATGGTATCTATTACTATGTTACGTACAAACTACTTTTTTTCTAGATTAAGTTCTTAGGTTTAATCTTAGTTGCAAGAAAAATATTATTGATGGAGGCACGTTTAACATTTCAAATCCCATTAAGAAGGCATGTTTGAGTCCCATTTTAGTGTAAAATACTTTTTTTTGGAATAGTAGATTGATGGAGAATGTGTGGTTAAAAATGAATGAAAAGTTTTTGAGTTGTGTGTAAATTATTTTATTGAAAACTGTATGGTTGAAAAAAAAGAGAGAAAGAAAAATATATTTTGAGAAAAATGAGGATCAAACAAGGTCACATATGATAGTAGACTTGTGCTTTTCAACTCTTAATCTTAGACATGTCTAAGAAGATCAATCTATGAAAATATCATGCAAGTCTCTAATTAAAATTGAAAAATAAAAGCAATCTCATTTATGAATTTAACTTTGAAAATAAAATTTAAAATGCTAAAAGTATATCATTGTTTATTGACTTCGAAAAGCGCCCTAACTAAGAAATTATTAACTAGTCATGTTATAAAGCTAAAAACATCATAAGAAGACATGAAATAGAAAGGAGAAATGAAGATGTTATGGTCTGGAATGTTTAGCTACTAGTTTGTTGTGAAAAGATAAGAGATTATAGCCACAATATGAAATAATTGATTACAAGAACACAAGAATAAAGTAGTTTGCAGAAAATGTAGATTTTGCCCTTGTTTGACATCCATTTTTTTCTCATTCTCTTTCTTCATTTGAATTACATTCTATCAATAAAATAATATTATACATAAACCCAAAAATTCTCCTTACTTTTTAACTATACATTCTTTCATCAATCACTATTCCAAATCAAATTCTTCTTCAAAATAGGTGTCAAACACAACCTTATTATAATATGAAGAAATAATATACAGATTTTGTGTTTATGATTTGTCAACTTAATCTAAAATATAAGAAGAGCTATTTATATATAGGGAATAAATATGGGACGTCCAAACCCTCATAGTTGTAGTTGAAGTAGAAAGCAAGAAATGGAGTAGAACAGAAAAAAATTGTACGGGGTAAAATAGATAGTTAGCAACACCCCGAGCCCGGAACCGTAGCGCCGAACCAGAATCTGCGTGGCATCGTAGCATCCCGGCAGGGTCCTTTACTCCAATAAATTGATTTTCTTCATCCTAATATCTTTTCTAATCCAACAAAAATTCCTACTCCCATAGAGCTTTTAAATATAACTTCAATTAAAATTCGTCAAGTAAACTTGAATAGGATTTCACAATAGCATTTCAAATGGAATTCTCCTTAATGTACACTTTAATTAGAACTCCCAATTATCTGAATACAAAGAATTTAGATCACACCCAAATTCTAACAATCTCCACATTCATATGAATTTCACTGCGATGGTCAAAATTTTTAAAAAATCTCCACCCAGAGACAAATTTCACTGCAAGGAATAAACTTGAATTCTTTAATGAAAAACACAAACGAGCTTCTCCATCAACAATTCCAACTAGAAATTTTATCCACCTCTACTACCCCAACTAGGGGCAAAGGTAGTCTAATGACCACCAAATAAGGCTGAAACAAGTCTTGTAATAGAATCACATTTGAATGCATCAAAAGAAGGATCTTGACTGGAATCAACACCCTTAACCGCATTCAAATCATTAACAAAATCATTAGAATTGTACATATATGGAACCTTATGGCCAAAATGGATCTACTTTTAATAACTGAATACGATGGCATTGTCAATAATGGTAGCAAGATGGATTTACCCATATCTTCAAAATTCAGCTGAGATGTGTTCTTAAACGAAAACCCCAAATTAGACTCTGAAGGTATAGAAGCCAACTCTAAATCCACCCGAATTTTTAAAATATGATGATTGCTTGAAAATATGTATCAGCCTGTAAGACATATAAATGGGATCTTCTATGTCCCCATTAGCACAACACGGATTTCTTTGATAACTTTTAAAACTCCACTTCATCAGTGTACCTATACCAATTTGAATCAATAGTACTTAGAAGATAAATTTTTCTTCAGATCTAGAACGTGTCTCACTGCATCAAGTGTTCTAACTGTCCCATCAAACATCTTTATTCTAATCCTACCGGCTATCCGACAAGATGTGTTATTACCGGTCATCACAAACCTTTTGAAACTTTTTCATAAGTTGAAAACTTCAATTGGGTGGCATATGAAAAGTGCAAGCAGTATCCAAAATCCATACCTCAGGTTTGGAGTTATAGTCAGACATAAGTAAAAGTTTTCCATCATTGTTAGGATTTTCTATAATACTTGCTATTCCTAAAGTTTCTGATTGTTGATTTACAATTGCCTTTGATTTATTCTGCAACTTATAACGATCGTTTACCAAGCACCCTTTTTTCTTGCAATAATTACAAAACTTGAAGTTAAATTTTGTTTTGCCACTGGAACGACAACCAAGAATAATGAAACAATCTCCATGATCCCCAGACGCTACAAAATGCTTCATCTTCTCTTTTGAATATAAAGCATCGTAGACTTCTTCGATGGTGAAAGCATCATGACTTTATGGAATCGTGTCCTTGAAAGTCATGTATAAGGCGGGCAATGAACACAACAAAATCAATTACAAGTCTTCTTATCATATTTGACCTTGAAGTTCTCAAATCAATGACAATATCTTTAAAAGGAGCTAGGTGATCTTCAAGAAATGTACCTTCTGTTATACGATGAAAATATAAACGTTGCTTTAGATGCAATTTATTTGCTAGTAAGATTCTTTGTCATGTATAATTGCTCCAATTTTAACCATAATGTAGTGGCCAATTTCTCTTTCAAAATGTAATAAAGAATATTTCTCTTCCACGTATGTCATAATGTGAGATAGAACCTTTCAAGCCCTCGTTTCCCCTCCATAGTTCAAGTTGTGGGCATCTTGTCAAATCCCAACAATGCATTGTCGATATCCATTTGAGTAAGTACTGCTCGCATCTTTACCTACCACAAAGAGAATCTTGTATTGCGATCTAAAAGCTGAATATTATACTTTACTGCTGCATCATGAAAAACCTCGATCTTCCCAAAAAATTCAACACCATAAGCTTTGATACCTATTGTTATGGACTGGAATACTCTAATATCAATTGTTGAAAATAATAAGAGATTAAAGTCACAATATGAAGTAATTAAATCACAAGTACACAAGAATAAAGTAATTTGCAGAGAATAGAGATTTTATTGTAACATGGACAAAATAATACAAATATTTTGTGTTTATCATTTGTCTAACTTGATCTAAAATACAATGAAGAGCTAAACATATACGTGGAATAAATAGGGGACACCCAAACCCTCATAGTAAAGCTGTAGTTGAAGTAGAATGCAAAAAATAGAGTAGAACAGAAAAAATCGCGCAGGGACGAAACAAGTTTTCTTCATCCCAATGTCTTCTTCAAGTCAAACACAAATTCATATTCCTAATGGACTTCCAAATAGAACTTCAATTAGAATTCGCCAAGTAAACTTGAATAAGATTTCACAATAGCATTCCAAATAGATTTCTTCTTGATGTGCACTTTTATTAGAACTCCCAATTATCTTAAACAAAAAATTTGGGTCACATCAAATTCTAACAGAAGACAGCACCCAAAAAGAGCTATCGAAATGCTCTTGAAGCATTTAACCTTCAAAAGAATACCAAAATCTTTTCTACGCCTTTGAACACTTTTTGAATTACAAAGTAAAGAAAAATATCCTGAGAGAAATGCTCTAAACTTTGAATTTGTTCTCCTTACAGAGTTTTGTACCTTGAGCTTGCCTTGAATTGTGTTTAGGTTTATAATAATCCCAAAATAGTTGATAGTTAGTTATCTTCTTTCCTTACAAAGTTACATTTTAGAAGGATTAAGTGTAGTGACCGAGAAAAGAAAAATATTGTGTTTCGTTTTAAAAGATTTTTTCTATAATTCAAAAATAACTTGGGTTATATTACTACGTCGCTACGACACTTCCTAAGAGTCCTAATTACAGTTTTGGTCACAATAGTAATGATGCACTCACTTGTTTAAAAATTGTCGTAAGATGTCGAATTCTAAATTTAAAACCACAAACTTCTTATTTTCTTTAATTACCACTGTGTTAAGTCCATAAAATTAAGATTTGATAACTTATTTCATAGTGCCAACAATAAAAAATTTAGACATTTATTTTATTCTTTTTTCTCCACTAGGCATTCCATTTAAGTTTTTTATTACCATCCACTAAGTGCCATAACCATTCCAATCATTTAATACCTATTATGTTAATTTTCTTTTTTTAAAAAAAAAAAAAACTGTCATTTCATTTGGAAAGCTAACCTGCATGTTGTCTAATAAATTCCTTATTTATACACATAATTAATATTATATTTACCATTTGTTTTTAATTCCATTTTGGTTACTGCCAATAGCCATTTTCATTTTGTATTTGAAAAACAATCCCCTAAAGCCACGTTTTCTCTCCCAAACTATTATACTTGTACATAAAATTATTTTTAGCTAATTAAGGTACTTTGAATGTGAAAATTTTCTGATGGAGAGGCTAAGAGTACGCTTTTATTACAAATTGGATGCAAAAGGATATTCAAATTCCAAGCATTTAAGGTAGGATGTTTTCAGCGGTTTTGTAAGTGAAGTAAAAATTATTTGTTTTTGATTTACATTAAACATATTATTGTGTTACTCATGAGAAAATGGAAGCACCATTTGGTGGTTCAAATAAGAGATGAAGAGATGATTTTTGTTACTTGATAGGGTTATCAAAACCTAAGAGTAAGTGGACTGCCTGATCACCTGTTCCGTTGCAATTGATGGTGACACAAATAACAAAAGTTTGCATTTCTAGAAAACATATTTTTTTATCATTTATTTAAGTGTTTACTACTGAGTCTTACTTGTGGTACTCATTCCTACTAAATTTATAGGTTAATTCAAGACATGTTAGTGGTTTGGCATAGTGGTAAGTGCTTGGCGATTTGAAATGCTCTTTAACTTTCTAGTAAAATTTTCAATTATGTATTTATCTTATGAATACTTAGATGAAGTTTTTAAAAATGTTTAATTGTCTATTTCGTCTATTTTTATATACATTGCATGTCAACTATAATTTAGAAATTTTGGATTGACTATGCATGACATAAAATTACTACTGAATTAAATTTTCAGATTCGGTCCTTTTACTTAAAAATGGTATAACTTGGACCACAGTGCATGTTTTAGAGTAACATTAGTGGGGTTTGAAAGATTTATGAGTGTTCTAATAGTGCCCTTTGGAATTATCTTAAAATATTAGATAGAGAAGAAGTTATGTCCATTTTTGTAGACTGCGTCGGGTCAATTTCGAAAATACTATTCAGTGTAGTTGAAAAATATTTTCGTACTTCAAAACATTATCTTCAAGACCCCAATTTTTTATGTGCTTGTTTGGTTCCAATTAAAATCAGCAGAAATGGCTTTTTTCGACCGTTATAGTTAAACAAGTGGGACACATTCTCTCACAATTGGGTCAAAAAATGTAGGCTACAACGGTCTAAATTGCAATTGAAAGTAGAAACAGACAAGCCCTATATATGTGTACGAGTGTTGTAGGCTGTGTTAGATTTTCATAAATTTTAGTCGACGTTTGTTAGGCCAAACATATTTTTCTCTCCACTGCTGAGCAGTCGGTATTAATTGTCTGAGTCTATATGGACAAATACCTTCCATTATTTTTATATATTTCAAATCCAAGATTTTTACTATTTACAATTTATTTTGGTTTAACATTAAAGAGCCCCAACTAAAAATATTTTTCCTGTAACGCTTCAAATTTCAAGACTCTAGGGCGTTACAACTTGATATCATATCAGGTTTATTTTATGTAGACTTGCATTAGAAACCATATCTTAGGAGTGTTTTATCACATATAAAGTCGATCAATTCTTTTAGGATCTTGAGCACTCTGCTTGCAATAGCCGCGCTATACCGGTTTTAAAGTAAAAAAAGTTTTATAAATATACTTGTATCTATGTGATGAATTCATGAAAGATTATTCTAGATTCAACATTTGAAATGTATGTATATGTTTGAGTTTGAAGACTTTTTTTTGTAGATAATCATTATTGTACCAAGTATTTTTATAGTTTTACCAAATTCAATATTATTTAAGTCCTCAAGAATCAACTAAAACTTATTATATACCCACTAACTGGACTTCTAATAATTGGTATGACACAGATGGTACAGATTAAGAAAACTTGTAGGAAGACGAGTTCATTGATACCTCATCGATATGAGATCGTGAGGCAATATGAAGAGTATCAGTATAATATAGGCCATCACATTTGGGAGATGTTAGTAAGGTGGCGGGAGGTGAGACGACTAGGTCATATGGTCACTGGTCGTCGGACCACCCTCCTTCTTATTGATACCTTGCCAGAAGAGTGGCTAAAGATGGCCGAATCAATTTACGATTATTTATGGAGAGTTGTTGTGCCTACCTTACCTCGAGAGATTGACTGTGAGGTCTTCAGTGTAGAACTGATTGAGTAGTGGGAGTTGGCCCGACTTGCGATTCCCAATGACGATAGTGTACCTACTGAGATGTACATTCGTGACCTCCACCTATTTCAGATGATGAGGCGTATCCTTCTAAGAACCTTAGGGTTCATGGAGGCTGGATTAGTGATGATGTTGGCAATGATGAATAGGGGAGTGAGATTTTAATGAAATTTATTAAGTTTAGTTGTTGTTAATGTCTAGTAGGATTTCTTCTGCTTTTTTGTTGATTTGCACCAGATGCTCTTTTATTATTTTGTATTCTTCTTGAAGGATTCTTTTGAGATAATAATAAAAGATGTTGGGTTGTAAATCTTTCTTATTTTGTGCAAATATCGTAGACTTCTCTAAATGAGATTGCAATTATTATGGCATATACGAATATGATGCAAGCAAGGCCGATTAGGGAGTTAAAGCGAAAGATTGATGAGTTGAAGCAGGCCTTGATTGCTCAAGCTACACCTCCAACACCTCAAGCTTTACCGGTTCTCCAAGCACTGCCAGTGCCAACAACATACCTGGTTGCACTGCTTATTCGACAGTAGAACAGTTTCGTAGATATCGACCCCAAGGATGGCAAGATCCCTTTGGTAGTTGAAGAGTGGTTGTGTACTATTGAGAAGATCTTCCAACATATCTCTTGTCCGGAAAATCAAAAAGTATTATGTGCCGAGTTTATCTAATCGGAAGAGTAGGTAATTCATTGGTGGGAATCCTCATCATGGACATGCACCGAGGAGGAACAACATAATCTAACTTGGATTTAGTTCAAGATGGAGCTAACAGAAGAGTATTTTCTGCAAGCTCTACGAGATTATAAGGAGACACACTTCTTAAGACTGGTTTAGGGAGATATGAAAATTTCTGAATTCTAAAAATTATCCCGATATGCCCCACACCTTGTAAGTACCGAGCTCATGAAGGCAAAACGTTACAAGAGGGGCTTGTGCCCAGAGATTAGGTAGATTGTGAGTTCACACGATCTCTCTACTTTTCAGATAGTGGTAAAGAAAGCTAGACGGTGATCTACTCGGGCGTAAAGTTGGTAAATTAGGGACAGCAGTAAGTGGTAGAATAAGAATAAGAATACTAGATAGTTCAAGAAGTAGAAGGATACATGTCAGTGTGCAATCCTTTATCCATTGTCCTAAGTGTAATAAGTTTCACATAGGAGAATGTTTTTATGGAAAGTTTGTTTGCTATAAGTGTGGTCAACCTGGCCATGTGGTTTCTTCTTGCCCATTGATTAAGAAAATAGAGCAAGAGAAGAAAGGAAAAGCAAGGTGTTTTCTTTGACTCACGATGAGGCTGCCCAAAAATTGGACGTAATCGTAAGTATTTTATACTTCTATAGCATTCCTGTTTACGTCCTTATTGATTTTGGTGTGACTCATTTGTTCATATCTAATGCATGTCTAGTTAAGATTAATGCTTCATGTCAGAAGAATGATAGTGACCAGAGATTAGTATGCCATTAGGGGGAACTATTGATTAGGATTGGATAGGAAAGGGAGTAGAAATAAATTTTGATGGGCTGACTTTAGAGGCCGACTTGTATGTTAT
>CAIGRO010172261.1:0-10524 GCA_903798355.1 Fraxinus baroniana
ACAAATAAAACTGACTAATAATTTAGAGAAATTAAAAGAAAATAAACTTAATGTTTTATCTGTTCGATCTCTCGACAGTTCGCATCACCATCCGCCTCACTTCCAATCGACTTGAACTAATGTATAAAATTTTGTAAGATTGGGTATTTAAAAATATATCCAGTAAGATACGTGCAGTTTTCATACACAATTATATACAATAAAATAAATACTTCATAACACTCTTCTCTTATATCGGTGACTAAGCGACACACCCATTTTAGGTTATCTTAAATTCTCATAGAAATATCATAACTCTTAATAAAGAATTTGAAGGTGTGACAATTTATGCATAAATTTACTGAATACAAAAGTATAAGAAAAAAAATAACTTGCACAAAAGTATCTTACCTGATTGATCAAAAGAGCTTTTGAAAAAAAAAATATACTAGAAATTTACAGTTGTTTTATATGAAAGCTGTCATGTAAAATTTCTTTTGTGGTGAATTGTGGGACAATTGCACACTATTTATAGTTGAGAAATATAGTGGTTGTGTCATAGTACAATTGAGATGGAAAATCGTATTTATCAAATTTGATAAGATTTGGATTTTTAGTAAACCAATCACAATAGACATGTGTACATAATACCTATCACAACAAAAATGTGATTTTAATCACAATATGTGATAGTGATGGCAGCCTTTGATTTTAAATAGAATTCTAATAAAAAATTATCTAACATCCATTCTTAGATACACTTGGTCATCCATCATCCAAATTCAATTTGATTTTAAAAAAAATTACAATTTCTTTGAACTTCAATATTTTGAGACTAACTTATCATAATTAACTTTTTTCTCGAGCATAATTTACATGATTAATTACGAGCTTCATATTGATATACTTTTCGTCGTTTTAAGTTTTAACAATATCTATATATTTAGCTCAAAATTTGAAGTTAATACATATATCACTTTAATCCTCCAACTTTTTAAAATAATAAAAATATGGCATGTAAAATAATTAAATCATATTCTAAAATTTTCGAGGTTTTACAATCTCAAAGAAGTTAATTTGAACTTAACTTTTTTTAAAGTTTTCTAATTAGGGGCATATTTGAGCCCCCTTTTTGTATAAAATATATTTGGAATAGTAGATTGATGGAGAATGTATAGTTAAAAAATAAGAAAAAGTTTTGAATTTGTGTGTAATATTATTTTATTGAAAAATATATGGTTGAAAAGAAGAAAAAGAAAAATATATTTTTAAAAAATGGGGATCAAACAAGGGTTAAACTCTTGTTTGGTTCTCATCATTTTGCAAAATATATTGTTCTCCTTATTTTCAACCACACATTTTATTTTATTTTATTTTATCTTCTTGAACTCTAAAATATTTCCCTATATATTTATTTTTAAAAAATAAATATTATTAACTCATCCTTATTTTATTAAAACGACAAAGCTACTTTTGGTTAAAAGCAAAATCACACATCACACATCATGATCAGTTTTTCTGGTACATGTCATGCAACAACTGCAATAAATCTACATATACAGATTTTGATGAAATCCATTGTTGAACGTTTTGCAAATACTCTTAAGCTCGTGCTATTCTAAGGTAAAAAACTGCATATACATCAAATCGAAGATAATATGATACATGTTTTTCCAACTCTAATGTCATCTATCTATGTTAAATTACCATAGAGCATGAGCTTCTATCCAATTGCAAGATTCATTAGGATATATTGACGCTACAATTATAGGAGAACCTGCTCAGAAGTTCTTACAATGCTCTGCATTCACATTGATGAAACAAACAACTTTGGAATCCACCTCGAACACAATTTTAAATTATTATACTATCATACATTCATTTACATTGCTAAATCTAGCATTCTTATTTCAGCATGATAAGACAACCCTTCTAGAACAATCCACGCCTTAACAAATGAAAATCTATTTTTCTATGCGAAAGCTGTAAAACATTCATGAAACATTTAATTCAAGTGATTATCATGAGGTGAGTAAATAAAAGATGTACTCTTTTTTTTTTCTTAATCAAGTTTTGTTCTGTTATGCGAAAATATATTTAGAATTAAAATCATCACAAGTATACGGTTTGTTAACAAGTAATAAAGTGAACTTTTTGAGTTCGAGTATCGTCCCACGAAAATTGATTGGTACCTTAACCTTAACCGAAACTAGAATAAAGTGACGTTTTGTTGTAATGAAATTATAACTAAAACAGCTAAGTATATGAGTAAAAATGATTTAGCAAAACTAAATGCAAATGATGTTAAATGTAAGTTGAAGTGTTTGAATTTACGATGAATGTACTAGGATTACGAATCCCTATATAATAATTCGTTTTAAACTTAGTTCTATACTTTGACAACACGGTGAAATATTTGTAAATCAATATTCCTAAATTATTCAATTATTCAACACTCTCTCTCGAGTAATGTCAAACATATTTATACGACCCTATTATATCTCTATGACGGATACGAACATATAAGAATACATGAGTTTTTTATGAATACTTAAAGATTCACACAAGGCATAGCGGTATATTTGTATTCTCTATCGGACCCTATGACAATTTATATATGTCGAACCTATTCCTCTTCTTTCAAATGCATGAAATAAGTCACCACACTCACACAATTATGTGCACAATAATTATGGAGAAAATAAGATCATATAAATCATTCAAATATCCAAAAGTGTTTTTGTTGTCAAGAATGTAAAATTAAGAAATAAAAATCACATTACATAGTTTATCGTTCTCTTATCACAAATAAATTTAGTCTAGCATGTTATGAAGAAGAAAACACAAATAATATTGAAGAATCAATATCACCCAATATAATTCTTGAATTTATTCTCGTGTTCTTAGATTCAATTTTCGTGTTCTTAGCTTGTTCTTTGCTCCAAAAGCTATTCAAAATATGTTGTAATACCTCTTCCTCACTTTTAGATGGCCTAGGGTTTAAAAAAAGCCCCAAAATTCGTTCCCATAAGAGCTGTAATCAAATTAGGAAACCAAATTTTTTTTACCGATTTGGCCTGGGCGAGCGGCTGCCCAGGCATAAAATTTTGGTCTTATTGTTGAGGTTTAGGGTCAGACGGCCACCGACCAATATAACTTGATGACTATCCAGTTCTAAAAAGTTCGTGAATTTTCCTTTAGTCATTTTCTTCATTCTTTCTTCCATCTTGATTCTCCACATCAAATTATTTCAATTTTAGTACTCTAACTTTTACTCAAATGCATATTAGTTCACAAACTTTATAATTGATACAATTGAGCCCTTTTTTTTTTGCCATCTTTGCATTTTTTTTTTCTCCAATTCTCTATCAAATATTGAGATTTACCTACAAAGTGAAATATAACACATATTAGGTAGTATTTTATCCAAAGAACAATAAAATATAATCGTTTAGGACCTCAAATAAGTGTAGAAACTACACTTATCACACCCCAAATTTGATACTTTGTTCGTTCTCAAACAAAACTAAAATCTAACAAACACACAAACATACAATGCTAATTATCTAATTGGTGGCTTGTCAATCAAGTAAAGCAAACAAAAAAATTATCTAGCTAACCTGTCTTTTTATCTCAAGATTGAAATCATAATATGAAATATTTGCATAGTTTCAAAATCACAATACAAAAATTAAAATCTACTTCTCCAATAAGTATAGTATTATGAATTTATGAGTTGTTTCAATTCCCGACCCTTAATGGTCAAATATATTCTTTCATCACTCGTAAGATTCACACACCCCCAAACTTATTCTTTTCGCTCTTTTCAAGTGTGTGAACTAATGTTTAATAATTGCAAGTCAATATGTCAATAAATAAAGATTCTACATTAAGTGTGATTGTTTCAATCTCTAGGATTTAATTAGACTAACAATCTCTTATTAAAAGTCAAATGTTCTCAAACAAGTGTTTGAGACATAATCAAGGTATTTGATGCGTATTCATGCACCTTTTTTTCTTTATTTGCGACATTCTTTTCCTTAAATTTTCTAAATGACCCATATACAATTTTTTGGCCGATGACTCCCAGTCAATTGACTTTAGGGAAATAGGTATTAACACCCTTACATGTTTAATAACTCGAGTCATTAAGGTTACGAAGAGAAACTTGCAAATAAACTGTGTGTTTTTTAATACCTTGATTAGTGCAATATCCCCCATTAAACACATATCAAAGTAAAACAACGTCTAACTTAAAATCTTCACACAATTGCATCATATTGACATTAGACAATCCACATAAGATTTTTAATTTCATATATGAAATCCTCATTTATCTCAATATCTTCCTACAACAATGAAATCCCCCAAACTATTATAAATTTGGTCTAAAAATGTAAAATTTAGTGATTTTAGATTTAATATCTATGATCCACTATTTCAATATATCCAATTATGAAATCAACTCATTTTTACATAATGATTAACTTAATTCATGTGCTCAATATATATCAAATTTCACATGAAAAAGTAAAAAATTAATCATGCAACTTATTCATCATTTATAGATCAATTAACGATTCAATACATTTTTCTTTGCCAACTAGATCAACTAACTCACACAAGCACATAAAAAGAAAATATTTTTAATTTTTTTTTAAAACAAAATTCAATTTCAATTTTTTTATATCTAAACCACCAATGTAATAAAAGTACACAAAAATACATAAACATAAGAATGACACAAACGCACAAAAGAAAAATTGAAAATAATAATAAATGAAAACTCATATTTTTCATCCCCAAACTTAAACTAGACATTGTATTCAATGTCTTAAATTCTAAAACTGTATATAAAGGAGTCAGAAAGAAAAAGAAAAAAAAAGATTCCCCTGATTTGACTTGTAATTCGATGGCTAGCCTCCTATTGCTCTCGTTAGCTCATTGATCTTGATTGATTTAAGTGATTTGTGACATCATGTGCCAGCGCAATACAAACAAATAAAGTATTAAGATCAAATAATTGAAACATGTGTTACTTAGTTCTAACATCTAATAAAGCACTAACATATCGAAGATTTAAGAAGAAACGGGCACGGATGATGAGTCCTCTAAATTGAAAAATAATAATAATAAAAAACTAATCTAAATTATCTCAAATTATTCTAAATCTAAAAATAGAATAAATTAAAAAGATAGAAGTATTGTGTTGCCTCCCAACAAACGCTTGTTTATAGTATGTAGCTCGACTTTATAGTGGTTTATTCATGGTGGTTCAAGTCGAAAATTTTTACCATTGTACTCATTGCATTTCCAGCTTTACATCTTCTTTTAGTTCTCCAAACTTTGAATTCTCGTCGAGGGTTAATGGTTGTTTGGGTGGATTATATAATTTAAAAATTTCTTGTTTCTCATCTACCTTCAAGATTAACTCACATTTGTCAATATCAATCAAAGTTCAACATGTTGCTAAGAATGGTCTCCCCAAGATTATTGGAACATCTCTGTCTTCTTCTATATCTAGAACAATGAAGTCTATCAAAAAAATTAACTTGCCAGCTTTGATAAGTATATCCTCAACTTTGCCTCTTGGATGTGTGATGCTGGCAAGCTGCAATAACATAGTTGTTTCTTTTACTTCTCCTAATCCCAATTTCCTTTATTTAGATAAAGACATTAAGTTAATACTTACACCTATATCACATAAAGCATTAAAAGTACCAGCTTCTCCAATTGAAATAGATAAAGTAAAACTCCCTAGATCCTTGAGCTTGGGAAGCGTTTCTTTTGTAATCTTACACTGCTCTTCTCTGTTAGTGCCATAGTTTCAAATTCTGGAAGCTTTTTCTTCTTTGATACCATTCCCTTTTAAAAAATCTTGCATAGCTTGGAATTTATCGTATTGCGTCTATGAACGGGATATTGATGTGGCGTTTCTTTAGAACATCCAAAAACTTCTCAAACTGTTGGTCTAGCTTGCGTCTCTTCAACCTCTGTGAATGGAATAAAAGGATCGTAAGGACTGATAGGAACTGTTGTCTTAACTGGTGGTGTATCAGAACTCTCTTTAGTAGATGCATCTATCATCTATTTAGTCTATTCTACTCGCTCCTCATCCGAAGAAGGTCCTATTTTCTTAGTCGTAACCAGCCTCCTATATATATTTTCGATAATTGTACCCCACTCCTAGTGGTTATTGCTTTCACATATGGATCCTCAATTATTTCATTCCCAAGATATTTATGGTCATTACTTACTTTTTGGGATTAGTCTCAGTCTTGCAGGCACGGTATCTAGTACTTTGCTTGTCATAGAAAGTGTCATCTGCCCAACTTGAGAATCCAGATTTTTAATAGCAGTACTCTGATCTCGAAGAGTTGTTTTGGTTTTCCTCTTGAACTGATTATTAGCCTCCATGTATTGATTTATTTTTTCCATAAATTTTTTGAACATCTCTTCCAGTTGAAATTTCTTCTCCTATTGTTGAAATTGATCTTACGGCCTATTCTGAATAGCCTAAGAAAAATTTGGGTGTTTCCTCTAACCTGGGTTATAAATATCTGAATGTAGATTATTCTGTTGATATTTCCCTCATTATGCAAAATTCACTTATTCCACACATTTTTCCAGAATATGGCAATTTGTTGTGTTATGATCTGTTTCACACTCCTCACAACTTGGCTTTTTGGCTTGTGCAACATTAGCTGTTTGTGATATTCTCTCTACCTTATGAAACAATGAGTCTATCTTTGCAGGTAAGGCTGAGTGCACATCCACCTCGTAAACACCTAACACCTTCCTTTGAACAACCCATTTAGAAGCCCACATTGTTGTAGTAGTCGCCACCATTTCAAATAGTTTCAAGGCGTCATCAATGGTTCTTGTTGATAATGAACAATTTAACGAAGAATCTACCATACTCCTGAATAATGGAAGCAACAAATAGTGGACCTTAAGTCCTTTGCTAATACTGTGATGAGGACAATTCCTTAGCATGTTTTTGAATCGATTCCAAGCTTTATCGTAGGATTATGATTCACCTTGATGAAATATTGAGGTGTCATGCTTCAATTTCGTAATTTTGGTCGGTGGAAATAACTTTGTGTAGAATTTTTAGCCAAGTCGTTCCATGTACTGATGCTGGCAATAAGTTGAGAATCCAACCACTCTAGTGCTTTATCACGCAATGTATGGGAGAACGGCCATAGTCTAAAAGCATCATCTGAGATACCTTGATTTCGAAAGTGTTGACACATCTCCAAGAATTGAGAGACGTGTGTATGTGGATTTTTTTCAGTTCTGCCATAAAACTGATGTCCATTTTGAAATAGATGTATGGTGTCGGTCTTCAACTAGAAATTAAGTTGTCTAAACGAAGGGTAGACGATGCTGGATTGACTCTGAATGATTTGCGGTATCATGAAGTCTCCAATGAGCATGTTTCCCTCATTACCAATGTCATTTTCAATGACTTTCACCACTTGTTCGCTTTGCACGTTAGCCATTTGTTGTACTGTTCTTGCTTCTCTTTACCTATGATGGAAAGTGCGTACAATTTCCAGATCAGCTGGAATCAAGTCACCGTCAAACGACCTTAGCATATGAGACCTGAAAATGAATCAAAAGTAGCACTTAATAAATTAAAAAAAAATTACAAACTAAAACAAAAATGAGTAAAGATAAAACTAATGTTCGAATTAGTGTAAAGATAAATAAAATGAAACTAAATTTAATCCCTGGCAATAGCGCCAAAAACTTGTTCATGAAAATATGTTTCGAACTAAATTCACCGCAAGTGTACAGTTCATTAACAAGTAGTAAAATGTATTTTGAGTCTAATTATCGTTCCCACTGGGATTTATTAGTTTTAATTCTAATTATCTTAACCTTAACCGAAACAAATAAAGGAAAGTGTTTGTTTTAATGAGATTATAACTAAATTAATGTTAATTATGCAAGTATGAATGAATTAACTAACTAAATGCAAATTAGAGATGAATGTGATTTGAGGTGTTTTCTAATAAATGATGAATGTACAAGGATCATGAATCCCAATGTAATAATCGTTTCAAACCTAGTTTTACACTTTGACACACGATTGGAAATATTGAAGAATCAATGCTCCTTAAGTATTTAACAGTCTCTCTCGAGTAAAGTTAAACATATTCTCATATATGACCAGACTACATTTTTATGATGGATGCAAATATACAAGAATGCACGAGTATTATGAACACTTAAAAATTCATATAAGGCATAGCGGTATATTTTTATCCCCTATCAAATCATATGATGATATGTCGAATTTATTTTCCTTCTCTTGAATGCATGAAATAAATCATCAAACGCACATAATTACATGTACAATAATCATGGAGAAATTAAAATCATTAAACTATTCAAATATCAAAAACATGTTTTTGATTGTCAAGAATGTAAAACTAAGAATTAAAAATCAAATTACATAGTTCATTGTTCCCTAACACAAATAAATCTAGCCTAGAATGGTGGGGAGAAAAAAATCAGAAAATAGATGAAGAACGACATCACCCCGATCAATATTCAATTGAGTTTTCGTGTTCTTGAAGTTGTTCTTCATGTTCTTGTCTCTCTGAAAATTTTGATAAAAACTTTCTTCCCTTCGTTCTGGATGGCCCTAGGGTTTAAATACGCGACCCAAGATATGTTTCCATAGGTGATTGAATCAAAATAGGAAATCAAAATTTTCACCAATTTTTTGTACTATGCGACCGCATAATGTTAAAAAAATTTCACAGCTTTGCGTTTTGATCCTTGAACTCCATTTTGCATTTCTCGACATCTTTTTTCACATCTTCTTCATCCAATGTGTTATTACAAAGCTCAATTGATCCTAGATATCTTCACATCTTCAATTCCTCTTCGGGGTTATCTTTTGATTGTTTTCATCATTGTTGTCCTGCAAAATACAATTTACATCGAATGAAGCTATATTCAACATATTTATTATAATTATCCATGTTTGGCATATAATAAGTTTGTAAAACGCACTTATCACATATCTTCATGATATAGTTATTTATCGACATGTAAACACGTATCTTGTTTGTGATTTAGCTTTATAGAGGTTAGATAGATAAATTGCATCTACATATCCCAATAAAGCACATCCCGACATTTGAGAATAAAATAATCACAAATCAATAGTACCCTTTAGGTAACAAAAAATATATCTAACACCATTCCAATGTTTTTGTGTTAGTGTAGAGCTATATCTTGCAAGGAGACTTACAGAAAAGCTATGTCAAGTTGAGTATAGTTGGCAAGATAAGTTAATGCTCTAATTGCATTAAGATATGATATTTCAGGACCAAAAACTTTTTCTACATCTTCAAGTGGACGAAAATGATCATTTTTCATATCAATTGATCGAATAGCCGTAGGTGATGTCGATGGATGTGCATTATCCATATAAATCATTTTAAGACTTTTACTGTATATGTAGATTGATGAACAAATAATTTTTCTGGAAAATGTTCAATCTGTAACCCGAGACATAATTTAATTTTTTCCAAATCTTTCATCTCAAATTTATTTTTAAAATAATTTGCAGTTTTGTTGAGCTCTTCAGAAGTTTCAATTTAATTTAATTCATCAACATAAACTGCTACAATTGCAAATCCAATATTTATTTTCTTTATGAAAACACATGGACATACATTGTTATTTTTATAATTTTCCTTCAACAAGTATTCGGTAAGGCAATTATACCACATACGTCATTTTATTTGCCCAACCATTACTTCGATTGGTATACTTCAATATATTTATTTCGGTATTCTCGCTATATGAGTGGTACATTATGCACAAAAATGGTGCCGAAGACTTTTTCTTTTCTTTTAAATCTATTTTCTTTTTACATAATGACATAACTTATTGAGATATCTCATTTTTCATTATTTTAGGTACATGAACATCTTCTGGGGTTTTATAATATGTTATACTCATTAAGAGTATATGCCTCCTCAATAAGATCATCTTACTAATTGCTCCATTTTCGTTTGGAGGATTTTGTAATAAAATCGAATATCATCGTACTTCATGAGTGCCATAAATTTATCAAATATAATATTAACGAATTGTTTTTTCATGAGTGAATTCGAGTTGGAGTGTTTAAAACTGATGTGTGAAATTGTTAATTTCTTTAGTCAGTAAATGCATCTAAATGAATTATCTTTCGAGCTTCTGGTTCGAATTATCTCTTGCAAAGATTTAGAAAATGATGCATTTGTATATTATTTTCAGTTTCTTAATACTTCTCCCTAATGCAGAGAATTGTCAAATCAAATTGATATCATTTTTATTGAGTTAAAAAATATCACTAATTTGGGATAAGGGTTCATACTACGCATTTATTCTCAGCATTTTTTACTTTCCATCCCAATGCAGTGTGGTGGATTAATTTTACATCTACTGCACTATCGAAATAATTTGATAGAAAAATTAGGCTTTGACCATAAGTCAAGTTATAACTAGGAGAACTATGATATTGACATGATGCGTAAT
>CAIGRO010172283.1:0-10441 GCA_903798355.1 Fraxinus baroniana
AAGGCATGACTAACCACTCGTACAATCCTTCCCTCGTCTTAAATGATGTCTTCCATTCATCCCTAGGTCTTATGCGAATCTGAGGGTACTTACTCTTCAAATCAAGCTTGCTGAACATGCAAGCTCCGGTAAGTTGGTCCAACAAATCATCCAGGCGAGGAATAGGAAAACGGTAGATCGTTGTAATCTTATTGATTGCCTTACTATCTACATACATGCGCCACGTCCCATCCTTCTTCGACGTAAGGAGAGCAAGAACATCACAATGACTAAGACTCTCCTTGATATGCCCCTTTGTAAGAAGCTCCTCCACTTGTTTGCGTAACTCCTCATGTTCAGTGGGGCTCATCTTGTAATGTGCCCGGTTAGCCAGAGAAGCATCAGGCACCAAGTCAATCTGATGCTGAATATCCTACAGTTGTGGCAATCCATCTGGAAGCTCTTCAGGGAAGACCTCATGAAACTCATTTAGCAATGGCTAGCCCTACAAGGGACCTCTTGTTCACTATCAGCTGATTTTCCCACCAGTACATACACTACATCAGATTCCTCCATCTCTGTTTTGAACTTTACTCTTGTCAGTAAATTGGCGCTGTCCCCAACTGTTTTTATTGAACCCTTATTCGATAGTAACACAATCTTCTTTTCCCCAAACAGAAAGTTGTATGTGTTAGTATATCCATCATGCAGCGAATGTCGGTTAAACTGTCACGGTCTCCCTAATAGCAAGTGGCATGCATCCATCTCTACCACTTTACATAAGATCTGATCTTTGTAAATAGGTCCAATGGAGAAACTAACTCGAGCACGCTGAGACAATTCTACATCATTGTTCTTCTTAAGCCAAGCCAATTTATACGGTTTGAGATGCTTCTCAGTCTACAATCCCAGCTTCTTAACGACCTCCTCAGCCACCACACTCTCACAACTACCAGAATCAATAACAAATCTATAGACCTTTTCCCCAACAATACACGTCGACTGGAAGATATTATTACGCAGTCGGTCAGTGTTATTCTCCAGGGGAGTCGAAAGCTCCGCCCCACCACCAACGCCTGACCCACATCACCAACTACAAACTCTTTCTCCTCCGTGGCTTCTTCAGTATCTTTATTGTCAAATATAGGCAGACCTTCATAATCTTCATACCCCTCATTAACAAAGAGTCTTCTACGCAGATTCTTGGGACATTCAGACTGTCTATGGCCTTAACCTTCGCACGTAAAACAATAAATATCACATCCAGGACGTGCTGACTGTTGAACATGATTAGTTCTAGGAAGGCCAGGTTGAGTAGGATTACCAGGATATGTCATTTGCTGCTGTGGATTATTGGAAAGACTACCTGCAGTAAAAGGAACTGTATTTCTTGTAGACTGATGTTTCTCTATCTGTATTGCCCTCTGATGTGCCTCAGAAACTGTCACGGGATCAAACATATTCAGTGTATCCTAAATTGGGGATGAAGACCACCCATATATCGTCACACCAACTGCTCTTCCATCTCCATCACCTCATTTCTCGTAATCAACATGTAAAAGTGTGTGGTATATCCACTAACCGTTTTCAAGCCTTAACACAGATTCTGTTGTTGCCGGTACATGGTCCAAACATAATTGTAGGGCACAAACTGCTTCATCATATACTTCTTCAGTTTATCCCACGATGTAAGCTTAGACTTCCCTAACCTGGATCTCGTCACTTTAGTTTGCTGCTACCACACCGCTGCTCGTCCATGAAATCTCATCGCAACGAGAGGCACACATTTATTAGTAGAAACCTCCTTAAATTTCAAGATCTCCTCCACTGCAGTCACACAATCTAAGTACTCTTATAGATTTAATCCACCATGAAACTCAAAAATACCAACCTTAAATCCTGATTCCCAATGCCTGTTTTCATCCTGCCCACCCCCCTCCGTCGAACTGGCAGATCTATTGGATGCTCAGGTTGTGCAAATGGATTCTCATCATTAGAATCCTCAACCCGTTGGACCACAGGCGTATGTTGTTGTGGCATGAGTGCAGCGATTTCATCACGTCTATGTACCTTCTCTATCGGGCTTCACGAGCTTCTAGATGTCTCCTAGCGGCATGGTGAAGGAACGACTCCGATTCTGATACCAACTGATGTAGCAGAAGATTATAGGAAAGATGAACAACCTCACAAAGATAAGAAAAACTCGCGAGATATTTTATTCAATCCAATCAACTGTGGCCTCAAAGGGTTTACAATACTTTAAATAGTAAATCCCTAGCAAAATTCGGAAATAAACAATAAAAATAAAAAAATGATATTTTTTCATAAATGGAAAAATTTGAGATAACAACTTAAATTGAAACTCTTAAGATTCAGGATCATCCTCCAAACAACGGAATACAAATCCGAATTTTATTGAATGAGATATTACCATAAAAGACAAAAACGTTTAATCAAGGGCTGACAGAATCTGCCCAAAACTCGACATATGTCAGGGAAGAAGGCCCTGAATTGTGATCATTGGCTCGTTTCCAATCGAATTAGACTTGCAATTCGTCAAAAATGGACAAACCCGAATTTATCATGAAATCATTATTTTGCCTTGTGATCCAACTTCATCATAAACTCTAACTTCTTATGCACTTCATCATTCTTCCCAAGGTGAGAAAAATTCGCTCTCGAATTTGACGGGGAAGAAACCTCATCGTCATCAAAATTATCACCATGAAATGGAACCAGATGCTTGACATTAAACATGTCGGATGTACGAATATGAATTGGCAGCTTCAAATGATAAGCATTTGGATTAGTCTTTTCAATGACCTTCAATGGACCAACTTTTTTGTCGTATGCTTGTTGTATTCATGAGCAGGAGTACGATCTTTTGTTAACACCGTCCAAATAATCCCGATGAGGAATAGGAAAACGATAACACACCGTAATCTTATTGATCGCTCTACTATCCACGCACATGCACCACGTCCCATCCTTCTTCAGCGTAAGGAGATTAGGAACATCACAAGGACTAAGACTCTCCCTGATGTGCCCCTTTGTCAGAAGTTTCTCCACTTGTCTGTGCTACTCCTCATGTTCAGTGGGGCTCATCCTGTAATAAGCCCACTTAGGCAGAGAAGCATAAGGCACCAAGTCAATCTGATATTGAATATCCCGCAGTGGTGGCAATCCATATGGAAGCTCTTCTGGGAAAAACTCATGAAACTACTTTAGCAATGACTGAATTCTGCGAGGGACCTCCTGCTCGCTGTCAACTGATTTTTCCACCAGCACATACACTACCCCAGATTCCTCCATCTCTATTTCGAACTTTGCTCTAGTTAGTAAATTGGCGTTGTCCCCAACTGTTTTTACTAAACCCTTCTGCACTTCATCACATTCTAATGCCTTTGTTTGGTTACGTAAAGACTACCACTTTTGACCAACACCACAGCATGACAACACCATGCCACAATCCTAAATTTTTAAGACCAACACCACCGCATTACGAACTTTTATTTTTGTTTTAGTTTATTTACTTTTGATTCGTGAGATTTTGCTCTAATATAACATAATTACACAAATATACTTCTTATATGAGCCACTTAATACTGCGCATCAGCATTTTTATAAATTTCACTATGTAGAAGTAGATGAAGTACCAATCAAAATGAAAATGAAAATCTAGTGACTTACTTGAAACCCACAAAAAAATAAAAATAAAAATAAAAAAATTCGATGACCAAAGCGAAACAAAGCTAGAATTTAGGTGACTACTGCTCTTTTTAACCCAACGTGAATAACAAAATTCATGTCCTACATCTGTAAATCCAATTTTTTTTTGTGGAGAAACTAGATTTACTTGCATCAAATTATTTTGCAGTTGGGAAAAGGCACAAGGCTCGAGTGGGAGGAAGAGAAATGAAAGCCATTTTGTTAATTAAATATTATACACCCAGCTAATTAGCTCATGGTAGTAACTTTTGTAAAAAGTTCCTGGATTCGACAACTTCATAATCTACCGTATTTACATATCAAGAAATTTACAGAAAATATGCAATAAAAATAAATGATCGCAGAGCAGCTCAAAGGGACAGAGATGATGTATAAAAATGATTGTTGAGGGCAGAGTTATGATCAACAAATTTCTTTTACGTATTTAAGATTTTTGCATTCTAAACTCATTGATTTTGATGATTATGTTAAATAAATTAGTGCATAAATTATATTTCGCTAATAAAATATGCGTGCGTACAAATATGAAAAGAATAACGACTTACCGAAACCATGGTACGTGCATATAGTGATCAAATCACAACTTACTCAAACATAGAAAATGTAAAAAATATAAAGGAAATGAAATGAAACGAGGACCGAGGTATGAAAATGCAAATCTCATTAAGATGGATTTCACCTCTTACACTGATGCACATGATTAAATGAACGTTCGTCACCCAAGATACAACGCTTCTTCCAAAATTATATAATATAGCACAATATTAATTTTGCAGGTCGAACCAAAGTATAGACAATATTCTTCTTGAATAAAATAGACACGAATTAAAAATTCGAACGAAATTTTATTACTGAAAATAATTCGAATATAATTTTATTTTAGTAAAATAAAAGGAATAGATTTTTTGGAGAGAATAAACAAACCGAGACTTTGTCGTCCGTCGCTGCCCCCATCGCTTGAGCGTGGGGCTGTCGTTCGAGCAACAGGTTTATCCGACCTAGACCCATTTTCTTTTTTTACCCATTTTTGAACTCCTATTCTTCTAAAACTTGTATCAAAGGTTTGCTTATATATGTCAAGACTTGTATTAAGAAAATATAGAGAGAGAAAACATTCATACAACATTTAGAGAGCTTAGATTTCAATCGAGAACATTGAGATCTTGATATTGTATCGTAATTGCTATTGATTATAGTGAATTTTCCTCCTCTACCTGTGATTTTTTTTCCGTATTGGATTTCCGCGTAAATCTTGGTATTTGTTTTTGTGTTTGTTTATTTTATTATCGTCGTTATCACTCGATCCGAATTTCATAACAAATTATATATTATAAAACAGTTATTTTATTACAACAAAATTATACCGTATGGACACGCAACCCAACCACTACAAAAAAAAGCGGCTTCAGAGACGGAATTATCCGTCGCTAAAGCCCTGAAATCTGTTGGAAATGAGCTTTAGAGACGGATTTCACCCGTCGGTAAATCCATAGGCAAACACCCCGCCGGTAAAATTACCGACGGATTATATTAGCCGTCGGTGAATAGCAACGAAAATAAACCGTCGCAAATTACCTACGGAAAAAAAAAAAAAAAAAAAGCGCATAGGGAAACATGGCATTCAACAATGAAGCCCAAAAAGTGCTGATGAAAGAAGTATTACATCCGAAAAATAAACTCACGAGGGTGTTATATATTGTTAAAACTCCATCCAAGTTTAGATATGGTTTTTTAGTCGTCTCTTCATGGGTGGGTGACATCAATCCTATTGCATGTTTGGCAAACCTTAAATTGCAGGTCACTACAAAAAAAAGCGGCTTCAGACTCTCTCTCTATCTCGCCTCCTCTCACTACAAAAAAAAACGGCTTCAGAGACGGAATTATCCGTCGCTAAAGCCCTGAAATCTGTTGGAAATGAGCTTTAGAGACGGATTTCGCCCGTCGGTAAATCCGTAGGCAAACACCCCGCCGGTAAAATTACCGACGGATTATATTAGCCGTCGGTGAATAGCAACGAAAATAAACCGTCGCAAATTACCTACGGAATATTCCGTCGCAAATTACCTACGAATTTTTTCGTCACAATTACCTACGGATTATTTGCGTCGATGATTAGCAACAGAGTTCCGTCTCTATTTCCGTCGCTAATTTGAATGAAACTTTTAAAAAAAAATAATATATATTATTTTTATTTTTATTATTCTTTTCTAGGGAAATTAATAAATGTACAGACACTTAAAATTAATTTAATAGACCGTGTGCAACTTGGGAGCTGACTCAGATGTGTAATGCTTCCACCATCTTCCAATGGGCATTGTAATGCTTCTCGAGAATGCATTTCTTCTTGTATTCAACATAACACCAAGTCATCAAGCTGTAATAGCCAAAAATGACACCATTAATGCAATATAAGATGTTACATACAAGGTAAGCTATAAATTAGTAAATCACAGGCATATCAAAACAATTACTTCAAGTGATTAAGGTTTCATTTGTCAAAAAAATATTTCTTGAGAGCACAAATAAAACAAGATCATAAACAAGTGAACTGTCCATCTTATTCTTTAATTAAGTGAATTGAGTAAGTACCCTCAAATTGTTTCTCTTGCTGGCGGACCGGTCCACATTAGCTAGGCGATACTCGTGCATAATCCAATTAGTTTTGACTCCTCTAGGAGCTTTTCCGCAGGCTGAGATTTAACAACTTTCACTACACCGTCAAGGCTTGACGTGAACTTTTCAACATCATAAACATCTTCAAAGTTTCTGAAAGTTACAAAAATACTATATCAAGGTAGTGATTATCCCACAATATCACTGATGCATACCATCACTACAACAATCTTTATACTACTTGCCTGAATAATGGATGGATCACTGCTTATGGGTAGTGTATTTTGAACAGGTTGAGAAGATTTCACCTGTAGATCCTAATGAAAGCAGAATGGAAGGAAAATTTTGAGGCAAACAGGAATAGATGGAATAAAGAAACAACTACCTAACATTATTTAAAAGATAGTAAAATTGCTTCTACTTTTGAGTAAGACTAATACTTTAATAGGCCATACAGGAAACTTGTCAAACATAAACCATCAATTTGTACAGCCACGGAAAAAGCCAGCAGAATATGTACACAGTAACAACTAACAACTTCTCCAACATCAAAATCTCAATATGTACACTGTAACATAGATAATAATTAACAGATTAAGCCATTAAGGAACTAATCAAACTTCAATTGAATATGTACACAGTAACAACTAAATCAGATAACAACTTCATTCCTAGTCAAACTTCAAAGTTCATTCAATATGTACACAGATAACAGATTAAGGAACTAATTCAATTAAAACCAAACAACTAGTGATTGCAAAAACAAAGTGAATTTATTGTTTATGATTTGGTCAGATCATATGTAAAAGCTCAATTACTCCATTATCGTCTGAATACTCAAGACTCCGCTTCCACAACAAGTCGCTGCCCTCACTAGGATTAATCTCCAAACTGTAGTACCAATTCTCCAGACTTTTTTCAAATAAAGAAAAAGAAAGAAAAATGAAAAAACTAATTGGGTTCAGAATTGGGGATGCACCACAAAAGCAATTAAATTCACCCAAGCAATAACTTGGTTTTTTAACTGACTCCGCAAAAATCTTTGTAAAGGGAACTGAAATGCAAAGCAGAAGTGAAGAGGAATAAAATACAAAACCACCAACCCACAAAGCTTGGCCACATCCGCCGACTGTCCAAGTAGTTTCAAAATTGGGGATGCAAAGAGAAATATTGGAAATGTCACAACGCAACACAAGAAAAGAACAATCCAAGAACGTTGTAAATACACTCCCACCAGGTAGTACTTCTTTGGCCCATACACATGGCCATGAAGTGTTTCCAAAGCACTTGCCATTCCCAACTAAAAAAAATCATCCACAAAGTAATATTCAGCAAAAATTAAGTAATGAATTAAGAAGCACAGATTTTTAAAAGAAGTAATTAAGAGTGTACCAAGAGACCGAAGTCGAAGCCAATAATGACATTACTAGAAATGGACATGGCAGCGAGATCAAGTTCACTGCGATGACCGGCGAAGGCTTACGTGATGACGAACATGGAGTAGAATGCCATACGGCTGAAGATAGCTGGGCCGACGATACGGCTGAAGATTGGCGAGAGACGGCGAGAGAGAGAGAGAGTTGGAAGTTGGATTGGAAGAATAAAGTTAGGGTTGCCTTTTGTGTTCTATGGGCTGGGGCGTTTTGTGTTCTTGTTGGGCTGGATTCTCACAATTTTTTTTTTATTTATTTATTTTAGATTGGGGAAACGAAAATTTTAGAGGAAAGTAAAATTTTAAACGGGAATGAAATTTTCTGTGTGAGGGAAATGAAATGTAGTCTAAATTTATTACTTATTAATATTTTTAAAGTTTTACTTTCAATGTTTATCAATATATTTTTTCATCAGTAATTATTTTACTCTTTTATATTATTTCCAACGGAATCATTGGTTGAGAAATTTTGTCACTAAATTATTTAATTTATATTTTAAAAAATTTCACCAACGGATTATTAACGAAATTGCATCAACGAAAGTCTTCCGTTGGCAATTTTGTCGGTAATTTAATATATAATTTTTAAAAAATAATAAAATAATAATCTGTTGTTAATTTGTTATTAATCCGTTGGTATTAGCAACGGATGACGTTCGTTGCCAAATTTCCGTCTCTATTGCCTCGCTACCAACGGATTATTAACGAAATTGCACCAACAAAAGTCTTCCGTTGGCAATTTTGTCTTTAATTTAATATATAATTTTATCTGTAGCCTCACTTTCTAGTAGTGGGTGTACATCCCCTCACAATAGAGGAGGGCCGCTTCTAATTAAAAAGAAGCCCCCCCCCCCCTCACCCCTCCTCCCCCTCTCCCATCCTATTGTGAGGGGGCTGTCATGCTTGATGCATGTCTTTATTTTATTAGAGGCCTGAGAATGAAACGACAATGAGCTACAAGAAGGAAAACGAATAGTCTAAATATATGATCCGCTAGATAGTCAAGAAAACGAGTAGTCTGAATATAAGATCCGCTAGATAGTCAAGAAAACGAGTAGTCTGAATATAAGATCCGCTAGATAGTCCCAAGACCATGAAAGGAAATGAAAGAGTTGCCCTTGAAAGGACATATCTAATCAAAGTGAACAGAGAAAAGGAGAGAAGGAAAAGTGATGGAACGAGAGTCTCTGCCACTATTATCGCAATGGTCACTATGGACAAAAATCAGACGTACATTTTTGAATAGTTGGTTTTTATATCATGAAAGTAAGACTTTTCGAAAAAAATTGATTGGACCTTTATTTCATTTTTTCCTCTTTCTAGATAAATTCTGTTATTTTTTTTATTGCCCTTGTCCATGTGTGCATGTGTTCATTGGACTTTTATTCCTTGCTCAAGTATACAATTAAATGGCAATTTGATTTAGAATATTATCATCACTTTGTTTGAAAGTTATAGTTCCTGGTGGAGGTACATCCATCCTATATTATCTTAAATCAGACCTCGAAGTTCACTCCGATCACTCCATATGCTTCCATGCCCCATTTCGATCATACTCTTGCAATATACACACACAAAACAGAATACTTTAGTATTTATTTGAATACGTGACCTCTACCTCTTATACCAACTAATTTAGAATATTACTACAACAAAGCAAAAAAATATAGCCAATGGCAAAGGTGTAATCTACACTTTATCATCTAGAATCAAAACGAAGAATATTACACTCCAACCCATTCCTTTGGGACCACCTCAAACATGTTCCTACTTTACTTTTCAAGTTAAGCTTTTGAATTTTGTTGCGAGAAATTTCAATAGTAAACATTATATACACTTATACTCATAACTCATCAAAGATATTTCAATGATATATTTGTAAACATTTATTATAGGCCTTAATTTTAGTGAAAAAAACCTTGTGGCTGTGAGGAACCCACGGGAAGAGCCCTTTTTGCTCCATCCTAGTACGCGGCCGCAGGAATTGAAGTGCATTTTGGCTTGTAGTTGCTAGGAGGAAAAATTTGGGCACATATATCATGGCAAAACATACAAACTATTATACTAAAAATACCGACGCAATCTCACTCTTTTTTTTTTTTTTTTTTTAGAGCTGTAGGTAGGTCTTCTAAATTTGCTATTTACTTTTGTGATACGATGATGAATTAGGAAGAATAATGTAGACGTCTAGTTTTGATAGTTTAACTTCAATTTTGGATTTCGACGATTATTTTCTCTTTCTTTTGTTTTCTTTGTTGTATTTAACGCTTTCACTTATTTGACTAATAGTTGAATATTTCATGAATTGTGATGAGATCAACATCTTTTGTACCAATCTAATGAAAAACATGATCTTAATAGAATATAGAGATCCGTCATTTATTTTATAATGTGTAAATTGTTAGTTTCTAATGCATTTTTATGCATCATGGTTCATATTGAGATATGATGCATTCGTGCATAAAAGTAGTTTCCATTATACTTGAGAGGGACTTAGTAGGTTAGGAAAATTCAGTGAGTTGCATGGGTTATATTGACAAAATCTGAGAAATGAAATTGAATTGGATTAACGAAAGGGTGAAGTCAGAAATATTGTTTAATACAGGCACAATTTCATCAACGTCAAACTTTGAATTTTGAATTTTTGGCCATTAATTTAATAGTGATAAAAATATAAAATAATATCAC
>CAIGRO010172302.1:0-19909 GCA_903798355.1 Fraxinus baroniana
TGACAATATGAAATATTAAATATTTCTGACTAGTGATTTGATTTAACTAAAATTTATCTTTTGATGAGTACATTCAAAGAGATAAATTTTAAAGGCATATTAAGCTAACAAATGAAATATGTGAAGACAAAAAGTTGTCGCTTAATGATATGGGAGCTATATAGAAATATAATTGATAATAGTATATACCCAAATATTTTATTAAGATTAATTTGTTAAGTACACTTAACGTCTTAATATAACAAATGGAATTTCAATCCACTAGGAATCAAGTATGAATTCCATTAATTTATGTAAGAGGGTCATAAATTTTTTTAAAATAGTGGGAGAAAGTTTTAATTTAATAAAATACCATGTTAAATTAATTAATGCATTTTTATACATATTAATTTTTTTCCTTTTCGTCATTTATGGTTTTAAATCATAACTATATGAATTTGAAAGGCATATTTGATGCCATAAGTTGATGTATCAAGCTAAATTTTCTCGATCAACATCGTAATCTGAGAATTGTTTTCAAGCATGAGGAAATTGGTTATATCCTTGAACAACTCTTTCCAGAAACACTTATTGAGGACTCAACTGTGGAAGAGGAGATTGCTTTTAATAAACATAGTAACGACGATAATACAACAGTATGTGTGATGATTGCAACTATGTGACCTGAGTTACAAAAACAACATGTGTACAGACGATAACAAATGATTTTTTATCTTAAGGAGTTGAATGATGACAATCAAGTGTAGAAAGATATGGACTTACAAACAACTATACTAGTGCAAAATGGCAGAAGGATCTTCAATCAGCATTCATGTGATGAAGATCATTGGCTACATTGAGAAGTTCTATCAATAGGGTTCAGTCCTGAACCATGAACTAAGTATTGACTTGGTTCTACAATCTCTGTCACAGAGCTATTCACAATTTATTATGAATTTAGCATGAATAAGTTCGAGTGCACACTCACTGAGTTGTTAAACATGCTTAACCAACATCACAGTTAGTAGTGTGCAAGTATTGACCATTGATTCCTCTAAGTTACTAAGGGTCCGTTTGATAGAAAGGTGAAAAATGGGTGGAAAAAATATGTCTTATAGGGAAAAGATTTTCCTAAAAATTGTTTTGCTAGGAATTGTAATTAATTGTGTTTGATTGGTATAATTTTTCATGGAAAATATTGAAAATTTGGTATCCGTTTGATTTCGTTTTTTATGGAAATTATCCATTAAAGTGATAATGTTTTCTACCATTAGGTCTAGAATTTGTTCCAATTACCAAAAAAAAACAAAAATCGAAAAAAAATAAATCATACCGAATACCTTTCGTTTGGCTTTGTTTTGCATAAAAATTGTCAATAAAAATGAAATTTTTTTTACCATTGTATCCAGAATTTTTCCCAATTGAAAACAAAAATAAAAAAAAAAATTGAAAAGTTGGAAAATATTTTCCCACCAAAACACCAAGAATTTATTTTCCTCAAAAATGTGGAAATTTTGAAAAGTTGGAAAATATTTTCCCAAGAAATTTTGCCAATCAAACACTACAAAAGTTGGATTTTCCATGGAAAATGGAGCATATCAAACGGTCCTAAGAGAAAGTTTAAAGGAGACTTAGAAAAATATCTAAGATGATCAAAACAGACAATGCAAAGGACAATACCAAATTTGATGACCCTATTATCATTTAGAATGAAAAGTCATTGGATAAGGAATGCAAGGTTTACCTTGCGAGCTTGAAATTTTTAAAAAAAAAAAGAAAAGGTCTTCTAAAGCTTCTATTTCAACATCTTTGTTTTAGAGGTTAATATGTCTACTACATTAACTTCTTGAGTATTATTTACCGAATGTGAATATCATACTTTTATACATATGTAAAAACTAAATAGAAGTTGACCTACACATTAGAAATGGGCAAGTGTTAGGAGCATACTTCTTGCCATTGCTTTTAGGTTTAGTATTAGAAATAGAAAAATGTTATTTTGTTTCCACCATTACCAAGAACGTTATTTCAATTCATGTTTGGACATGAATTATTTTTTAATTAATGTTAAGGACATTTGTAGTTCACTTAATATTGATAAGATTTTAATAGTTATCGTTAAAAAATGACATTTATATTCTACATAAAGCACTCTATAACGAGTATAAAAAATAAAAGGTGTAAAAGAGATAACCTAAATAATATTTATCTTTGGTATTGTAGAAGTCACATAAATGAAAAATGCATTTTCAAATTACATTGAGATGAATATTTGGAGTCAACTGATTTTAAATCATTTGACAAATGTGAATCATGCTTACTAGATAAGATGACCAAATCTCACTTTATTGAAAATGAGAAAGAGCTGCACAATTACTGTTTCTAATACAAACTTATGTATATAGACCCATGCAAATTGATGCTCGAAATGGCTTCTCTTACTTCATCACGTTTATTAATGATCATTCAAGATATGATTGTGTATACTTGATGAAATTCAAGTATGAAGCGCTTGAAAAGTTCAAAGAATTTAAGCTAGAAGAAGAAAAATAATTAGATAAAGGTATTCTCACACTAAGATCTAATCGAGGTGGATAATATCTTAAAGGTAAATTGAAGATATCTAAAAGAAAATGGGATTTTCTCGCAGTGGACTCTGTGACATACACTACAACATAATAGAGTGTCTGAAAGAAAGAATTACATACTATAAGCGTTCTCTTTCAAGCTTTTCAACCAATCGAGACAACTTCAAAGAATTGCTTTTGCTAAGACTCGAGTAGTTTCTTGAAAACTCGCTTCAAATATGGTTTGATATTGTGACCAATCTAAATCGGTTGACAAAACTTCATATAAATTATGAAAAAGTAGAAGGCCCAACTTGTCTAATATAAAGTTTTGGGTTGTGGTGCTCATGTGAATCGCATTGAATTAGATACGCTAGTATCTATGTCCGATAAATACATATTTTTGGGACGTCTAAAAAAGACAATTGGTTATCAATTTTGTAATCCCATTGAGAAGAAAGCCTTTGTCTCAAGACATACTATCTTCCTAGAAAAAGAATTCATTCTAGGAAAGGACAGTGATAGTAAATTAGATCTTGAAGATGCTCAAAAGTCTATAGATATGGTTGACTAAGTAGATGAGCATGAGTCTGATCCCACACTCGTTGAGGGATAAATTCTTGATTAAGTAGAGACTCTTGAGGACATGTCAGTTCTGCGTAAATCTAATTGGATCATTCGATCTCTTAGAAAGGTTTCAAGATTACTAATTGAAGGTTATGAACCTACTAATTATGCAGAAGTAAACTCAAATTGTTGACTCAAAGAGATGGACGGAGACCATGGAATCTGAGATGAACTCGATGTATGTAAACAAGGTTTGGACCTTAGTTGACTTACATGATGGGATGAAACACAAAAGGCAGCAAATGAATTTACAAGATAGAGGTCGACATGGATGTAAACATCCATACATATAAAGTAAGACTAGTAGCGAAATGTTACAAAAAAGGCAAAGAGTTGACTTTGTTGAAACCTTTTCACATGTAGCCATGCTTAAGTCCATTCAAATTTTGCTTAGAATAGCTGCATATAATGACTATGAGATGTGCAAATAAATGTCAAAATTGGATTTTTTTAACGATACACAACCCAAAGATTTTAAATACAAAAATGCTAACAAGGTATGGAACTTGATCCATTCATATATAAATTGAAGCAAGCCTCTGGGAGCTAGAATTTTCATTTTGATGAGATAATCAAAAAATTTGATTTTATAAAAAATGAAGATGAATCGTGTATTTACAAGAAAACAAGTGGGAGATATGTCGTATTCCTAATATTATACGTAGATGGCATATTATTAATGGAAAACAATGTCTCTATGTTTCACTAGGTGAAATTGTGGTTGTAAAATAAGTTTTTCATAAAATATATGGACGAAGTAACTTATACCTCAGGAATCAAGATTTATAAAGATAGATCTATAAGATTGCTCGATTTATCGTGATCTATATAAATAAAATCTTCTTAAGATTTTCCATGGAGAAAATGAATTGAGTTCATTGATACACTCATGTTAACTTTCAGTGAGATTAGAATGATAACAAATCTCAATTAGGATATGTGTTTACTCTCACCAATGGAACGGTTAGTTGGAAAAGTCCCAAACAAGAAACAACAACTGATTCAATATAAGTCAAGAACATTGCTACATCTGAAGTAGCAAAAAAAGCTATTGGATCAAGAAGTTCATTAGTGAACTTGGAGTTGTTCCTAGCATTGTTGATCACATACCTCTATATTGTGATAACAATGAAGCCATCAAACAAGTGAAGCCATCAAACAAGTGAAGGAACCAAGGTCTCATCAATGGTCCAAATATGTGTTAAAGTGGTACCATCTCATTGAATACATAATAAAAAAATGACTTAAAGGAAAGAACGAGTTTCCACAATTAATAAAATTATAGACCCGCTTTCAAAGAGTCGTCGTAGCATAAATATGATCATCATATTAACTCTTATGGTATTAGATATATAAGTGATTGAATTTAGTACAAGTAAGTGTGTAAATGTTTATGCCTCAAGTCTAATCAATTTTGGACGAAACATTTTTAATATAATTAATGCATTTTATTTATGACAAGTTTATTATTTAATTGAATTACTATTCTAATAAATTATATTAATAGAATCTGTAGATTCTAGTCTTAATAACTTATTATTCACAAGAAGTTGTCATAGTGAGAAAATAATTTACATATTATTAAATCTTAAATAATCTGTTGTTGTAAGTAATAACAAGATATGTATATCATTATTACAGATAGGCTAACATGTGTGGCATTTCTCACTTGTGAAGTGAATAGTTGATTTCATAAGTTAAAATTTAGTGACATTTCACGTGAAAGTTTTGTTACAAAACATTGGAGATCCAGTGAAGATATTCTACATAGATAACTATTTGAGCATTAGTGGTTAATCTCTAACGTTCAGTAGTGAAATTGATCATTCGACTTGAGGTCGCCATAGTGCCTTATATGAAAATGGTCATACATTAGTGATATTGGATGTTACTCTACCAAGAGTCATTAATACTATGAAGATTGTGAATGATCAATAGATGATTCGTTACTCTTAGATAGTAAAAAATTATGATCTACACTTCATTCAGTTAAATTAATAACGAAATCCTTAGTCAACGGGTTTTCATAAGTCGAAAAGAGTACAACTAATATTGACTTAAGAGTGGATGAAGGATATGAAGGGTAATCAAGAGTGACACACTTCCATATCTCGTAATTAATCGATTCATATTGATGAATGGATTATAGTTTCATGCTAAACGAAAAAGTTTGATTTTATTTTACCACGTGATACTTTTCGTCATATGTATTGCCCTGACACATTGCTAGATATCAATTTGAACAATAATAAATTAAAAGGGTATTTTAATTAATCTTATTTTGATTAAATTAAAATAATAATTCATATTGTTAGGCAATATGATCAAGAACCTAATTGGTCGCACACAAAAAGGAGAACTAGAAGAATAATATTACTAACTAATTAATCAACAAGTGTTGGACATCTATAGAATTAATTAATTGCGCTATTTATTAATGGTCTTAAGTTATTAAATTAGATTAACTTTTGATCAAAATTTATTTAATTAGATAAATTAAATATTGGGCCAATATGTTTAATGGGTGGGTCTAGGATTTGAGAAATTGTAACATACATTTATAATCTTACTAGTACAAAAAAAGAGAAACACTAATCTTTCATTATTGTTCCTTTGTGTGGGTTACCATTGAATGCTAGATAGTTGTAGTGTGCGGAAAATCATGATTGTTCGTGTTCTAAGATTTCTAAAATATTTTGTAAAATTTATTAAAGGTATAATTCTAATCACATTTTCTATCTAAATACAAAGAAAATTTTCAGTGAAAATTGAAATGCATGTATAAGTAAATTCCCAACAATACCTTCAAAAGACAAAGTATCACGTTTCTACCATAGAAATGAGGATTTCAAGATAAATTTTTGGTAATACTAGATATAAAAATAAAAAGTAGTCATATGGATCAACAAACAAACTAAAATAGTAACAATTTGCATTAAATCTGTATAAGGTGACTTAAATACCTGGTTGATGTATATGATACTTCAAAAATTATCCTCAAACACTACAATAGTATGCTAATTATGGTGGAGAAGATTTGTATATAACTTATATTCCGTTAACTAAAAACATGTGCATGATTCATATTTCATTAACAGGCAAACTAAAGATAGAATATCGACTTAGCGAAATCAAGATACGAGCATAAAAAATAAGAAAATGATGACTTACTAACATTTAGAGAAATGCAGAAATTGAAACTAAGCAAATGAAGCGATATATGCGATTGTAAATCTCCTTAAGACAAATTTTGCTCATTACACTAGTGATAGCATGATCAAACGAACGTCTATAATACTTTTTTCAAAATTAACATAGCACAATATTAATTTTGTTCAACGAACCAAAGATTCACTACACTCTTCTACACAAGAAGATATTGAATACCATATATTGAGCAACAAAAGTCAAAAATTATACGGGCGGAAATTGGAGAGAGAAATATTTTAGAAATTAATTATTCGTAAGTGATTTGGAGCAAAGAAAATGGAATAAGAAGAGCCCATTTATGGATCTAAAAGTGTCTTTCTCAATGATTGCATATTTTGACACGTTAATTTTAATTATCAGATTGCACCATTTTCAAATTGGGACATGATATAGTGGTTTTGATTGCACTATATAAAAATAAAAAAAATTATTCTTATTCATTTATACACCTCATTGAATAGTCACACGGTCCAAAAATTACAAATCTTCAAAATGCATCTTGTACATTTGAAAAATCATGTCTAGTTATCGCATCAATGTAAACTTTTTTCAATTCACACATTTTAATCTTTAACTAACCCATAAATCTCAACCCGTTATAAATTTTGTTATCAATTGAACATCCTTATTTAAACATTAAGATACGCTCAGATATGATGAACCCCCTTACCATTAATCTTTAGTGAAAATGAACTGTTATTGATGAATTAAGTGTGACACTTTTGTTGTTGTTAAGTCACATTTTGTTTTCTACATGGTCACACTTTTTTTTGTTAATGGTCTAGCACTTGTTATTGTAATTTGTTAGACCAGTTTGATCCTACCATAAGTTGATGTAATTGACAAGTATGGTGTAGTGGTAGTAGGTAGAATAATGAATAGAATATCATTTTATTTTGCATCATGTATGGATATATGAATGGAAGTCGTGTACTGCCAGATTTGTATAATCAATACTACTAAGTCTCCCTTCTCATTGTCTTCCATACTCTAACAGTGATATCAGAGCCTTGAGGATCTTTGAAGGATAAAAAAAAGGCTAAAAAAACTGTAGGAAAAGGAAGAGGTGAAAAAACTATCGAAACCGGTAAGAGCATTGCAAATACGGTAAGCTCAGTGTAAATCTGGTAAGTTCTGTCAAATCCAGCAAGTTGTGTAAAAATCGGTAAGCTGCGTGCAAATTTAGTACCTTCAAAATCAGCAAACATATAGAGAAAACCAGTAAGAAACCTTCATATAAAAGCTGAAGGCATACTTGAACTACGATGGATTTTCTGCACCTTTACCTTCAGCATTCACATGAGAGAACTACGACTTCTAGTTAGTATAGATGAAGGCATACTTTTAGGCCTATGACTTGTGGGAAATCACTGAGACTGGAGTTGAACTACCTCCTCTAAGAGCTAATCCTACCATAGCCCAGCTGAAGCAACATAGTAAGGAGATAGCCAAGAAGTTTAAGGCTTTTTCTTGCATTTAGTCAGCAGTCTCAAATGCCATATTCACAAGGATAATCACTTGTGAAACTGCAAATGAGGCATGAGACAGGTTGAAGAAGGAATTCAAGAGTAATGAGAGGACAAGGCAGATTCAGGTTTTGAACTTCGGGAGTCTAAAAATGAAGGATTTTGAAACGATGAAGGAGTTTGCTGATAGGCTGATGAAGGTGGTTAACCAAATTAGATTACTTGGAGATGATCTTCTAGACAAGAGGGTAGTGGAGAAGGTATTGATTAGCTTACCAGAAAAGTTCGAATCTAAGCTATCTTCACTTGAAGATTCAAGAGATTTGTCCACCATTTCCTTGGCTGAATTGGTAAATGCTTTCCAAACTACTGAATAGAGGAGATTGTTCAGGCAAGAAGAGCAAGTTGAGGGTGCTTTGTTTGCAAAAGGGAAGCAGAGGTCTCAAATAGATTTTAGTGGAAAGAACCTACAAAATGAAAAGAAGGAAATGGAAACAAAAGGCTCACAAAAGAACACTAAGTATCATCCTTGTCCACATTGTAAGATAAAAGGTCATTCTCCTAAGTATTGTTGGTTCAGGCTTGGTGTTCAATGCAGGTCATGTAAGCAACTTGGGTATATTGAAAGTGTCGGCAAAAATCGAAAGGATAAGAAGGAAACTCAGTAGACAAATGTTGCCGAAGAACATCTTTTCTCAACCTTGAATCAAATGGTCAGCAGCAAGGAACATATATGGTTACTTGACAGTGGCTATACTCATCACATGTCATCAAATCTAGATACTTTTTTTGAGATGAATGATAACTACAGATCAAGAATAAAGGTTGGGAATGGAGAATATGTTGCAGTTAAAGGTATTGGCAAAGTCTCAGTTTAGACTCCAGGTAAGAAATTCATTTTTTTTTTATATGTTCCAAATATTGAGCAGAATTTGATAAGTGTTGGCCAACTAATTGAGAAGAACTATACCTTAGTACTTAAGGATAATAGTAGCACAATTCTAGATCAAAACAATGTGAAACTAATGACTGTTGATATGAAAAATAGAAGTTTTCCTTTGGAATGGAAAAGCATGAATTTACAAGCTTATACCAACACTGTGGTTGAGTCTGAATTGTGGCATAAATGGTTTGGACATGCTAAGTGTTAACTATACTTCACTTAAGTTTTTGAGTGAACAAGAGTTAGTAGAAAATTTGCCAAAGATAGGAGATGCTATGCGTGTTTGTGAAATCTGTCAAAAAGGAAAACAGGCCAAACTTCATTTCCCCAAAAATGAAGCTAAAAAAGCCCTAACTAAACTTCAACTTATACATTCTGATGTCTGTGGTCCTATGAAAATCTGAACCCTTAATGTTAGTAGGTATTTCATTTTATTCATTGATGATTTCACTAGAATGTGTTGGGTTTATTTTCTCAAAGCAAAATCAGAAATACATGCAGTCTTCCATAAATTTAAGAGCTATGTTGAGAATGAAAGCTGTTATAAAATCACTGCCATTAGGACTAATAATGGCATAGAATACACCAGCAATTAGTTCAACAATTTTTGTGTGGAAGTGGGAATTAAACATCAGTTGACAATTCCCTACTCCCCCAACAAAATGGAGTCTGTGAAAGGAAAAACTTGACAGTAATGGAGATGGCTAGATGTTTATTGCTAGAGAAAAATATACCTAAAGTCTTCTGGGCTGAAGCTGTAAATACCTCAATCTATTGCTAAACAGACTACCCACTAAAGTCTTGGAGAAACTAACTCCCTATGAAGCTTAGTGTGGAGTTAAGCCTAGCCTATCTCATTTGAGGGTGTTTGAAAATGTGTGCTACATGCACATATCTGATGCTAAAAGAGATAAGCTTAGTCAGAAAGTAGAGGTTGGAGTTTTAGTTGGAGATTGTGACAATGCTAAGGGCTATAGAGTTTTTAATCCAGAAACCAGCAAGGTTGTTTCCTGCAGGGATGTCAGGTTTGAGGAGAAATCTACATAGAATTAGGAGTCAAATGTTGTGGATAGAAATGAGGCTCTAAGGTTGATTTCTCAAAAATGAAGATGCTGGTAATGATGAAGAGGAAATTCAAAATGAAGCTAAACTTGAATGTGAAACAAATTCAGAAAATGAAGTATTGAGAACTAGCCCACTTCAAGTCATTTATGCCACCAATAACTTTGCTATTCTTGAACTAGTAAGCTATGATGATGCTGCACAATCTAAGGAATGGATAGAGGCTATGAAGGAGGATCTGGCAGCAATTGAAAAGAACAATACTTGGCTACTTGTTAACAAACCAAGAAACAAGAATATTATAGGAGTTAAGTGGATATTCAGAACCAAATTAAATGCAGATGGTTCAATCAATAAATTCAAAGCTAGACTGGTAGTTAAAGGCTCTTCTCAGCAATTTAGGATTGACTTTACTGATACCTTTGCACTAGTGGCCAGACTCGAGACAATAAGTGTTGTTTACATTGGCTATACATTCAAATTGGAAGATATATCAGCTAGATGTGAAGTCTGCTTTTCTGAATGGGGAGTTAAATGAGGAAGTTTTTATTGAATAGCCTGAGGTTTTTATCAAAAAGGGTAAAGAAGATAAGGTATACTTGCTAAAGAAAGCCTTATATGGCTTGAAACAGGCACCTAGAAGCTGGTATAGCAAACTTGACAGCCATCTATGTAGTTTTGGATTCAATAAAAGTGTGAATGAGCAAACATTGTAAGTAAATCAGTAGAGGAGGATCTGTTCATCATTTCACTTTATGTTGATGATTTCTTAATCACATGAAGCAATGAAATCTTAATATGAGATAAAGAATGAATTGAAGAAGGACTTTGAGATACTGAACTAGGGAAGATGAAATATTTTCTTGGAATGGAGGTTGATCAGGCTGATAAAGGCATTTTAGTTTGCCAACAGAGATATGACAAAGAAGTGTTGAGAAAGTTCTATATGGAAAATTGCAAGCCAGTTTACACTCCTTTGGTCCAGAACTCAAAGTTGATAANAAATATTTTCTTGGAATGGAGGTTGATCAGGCTGATAAAGGCATTTTAGTTTGCCAACAGAGATATGACAAAGAAGTGTTGAGAAAGTTCTATATGGAAAATTGCAAGCCAGTTTACACTCCTTTGGTCCAGAACTCAAAGTTGATAAAGGATGTGGTGCAAGCAAAATCAGAGGAAAGTCTATAGAAGCTTGGTTGGATGTCTGCTATATCTTTCAGCTACAAGACCAGACATAATGTTTGCTGTAAATCTACTGTTTAGATTCAGACAAAAGCCTAACCAAATTCATTTCCAAGCTGCCAAGAGAGTGCTGAGGTACATCATAGGGACTGAGAACCATGGAATCAGTTTCAGGAAATCAGAAGAGCTCGTGTTGACAGGATTCACTAATAGTGATTGGGCTGGTTCAATGGATGATATGAAGAGTTACCTCAGGTTATGCCTTTTATACTGGATCAAGTCTTATTTTTTGGAACTCAGTTAAACAAAAAAGGGGGCTCAATCCGCAACTGAAGCAGAATATATAGCTGCAACTGAAGCAACTAATCAAGCTATATGGCGGAGGTAGATTTTGAATGACCTGAAACATCAACAATCTGAGGCTACCACCATTTTGTGTGATAATCAATCAGCTGTGGTCATTGTGAAAAATCTATTATTTCATGAAAAAATCAAGCATATCAACATCAAGTATCATTTTATTGGAGAAGTTCAAGAGAAGAAAGAAGTGAGTCTGATGCATTACAGTTCTGAAGAACAAGTTACTGATATATTCACCAAAGCTCTCCCAAAAGAAAGGTTTGAAACACTAAGAATTGTTTTGGTATTTCCAACAAAAATGTCAAGGAGGAGTGATGAATTAAGTGTGACACTTTTGTTGTTATTAAGTCACATTTTGTTTTCTACATTTCTACATGGTCACACGTGTTTTATTAATGGTCTAACACTTGTTATTGTAATTTGTTAGACTAGTTTGGTCATATCACAAGTTGATGTAATTGACAAGTATGGTGTAGTGATAGTAGGTAGAATAGTAAATAGAATATCATTTTATTTTGCATCATGATGTTGTATATGTTCTGATTTACAAATGATGAATGAGGTTGCTTATATAAGATTTACAAGCAACGGTCCTATTCCTATTTTCTGCTGATTCTGTTGACTTATACAAAAGTGGATTAGGGTTGAGTTGGCTTTTACACTAGCTGCTCCCCTTTTTCCCAATTTAGGCCTGTGATGAGTTAATGTTCTGAGGCTGTGTGCAGATGCTATCTCTTGACCTTGAGCATTGAATGTCAAGCCAATGATAAATAACTTTCTGAGGCAATGGTTCATCTTGAACTAGCTTAGTTTCTCAACAACTAGTTTGGTCCTACCACAAGTTGATGTAATTGACTAGTATGGTGTAGTGGTAGTAGGTAGAATAGTGAATAGAATATCATTTTATTTTGCATCATGTATGGCTATATGAATGGAAGCCGTGTACTACCAGATTTGTAGAATCAATACTACTAAGTTTCCCTCCTCTTTGTCTTCCATACTCTAACAGTTATTGATAAACGATGTAAATGAAGCATTCCAATAAGTAATTAAGATGAAACTATAATTTAACTCAAATTAGAGAAATCAGAAATGATATTAGCATAATCTATACTTGAATTAGTATAATTGTAAATTAAATTAGCAAAACTAAAACTCAAATTAGCCAAATCAAAACTTAATTTTGCTAAATTTAAATGGAATAATTTACTAAAACTATTAAACATCATAATATTATTAATTTTGAAAGATACAAAATAAATCTAAAATTACCTCTTTTCTTTAGTTTTCGTTTATTGAAATGTGATCCAGAATCTACTGAGTATTGGTGATTTGATTGAAAGGGTCTCGAAGAGGAAAAAATATGGACTAAGTTGAAATTCTCGGTGCATTCCCATTAGTTGAGCGCCCATCTCCTGCTCGAGTGCACCTAGCAGTGAGCAAGCGCCAACTTGCTACTCGAACGGCGGAACTGGCGCTCGAATGGCAGTGTTATCCGACTAAGGTTCGTTTTCGCATTTTAATGAGTTTTCAGCACTTTAATCCTTATATAATTCTATTTTTAGCGTTTGTATATAGCACCCACAACCTATAGAAGCAACACAACATTGATATAGCCTTGAGAGAGTTTTAGATCTTGATTGAAAGCATTGAGATTTTATGTAACCAACATTCATTATTGATTATGAGAAATACTCCTCTACCCTTGCTTTTTTCCCATCTTGGGATTTCATGTAAAATCTTCGTATTCTTGTCTCGTTTGATTTATTACCTTTATCCATTTCATAACAAAGTGGTACAAAACCAAGGTTGATATTCCATATGGCAACGATGAAATATGATATTATGTTATTGGATCGTAATATGAGATTTTCTTTATGGTAGGTAAAGATGTGTGTTGTTCTTGCATAGATGGATTCAGATGATGCCTTGTTAGGCTTTAATTAAATACCTTCAACTTGGACTAGGGATGAAAATTAGCATATGGATCAGAATGCCTTGTCACAAATCCATCTCCATTTATCACATCACTTACTTCAGAATGTACTAAATGAGAAGGGTACTAATGTGTTGTGGTTGAGGTTGGAGCAACTTTGTGAGACAAAGAGTTTGACTAGTAAATTACACTTAAAGCAGCTCTTATATTCTCACTACATGTCTGAAGGTACATCAATAGATGATCACTTTATCTACGTTTAAAGAAATTGCGACAGATTTAGAAACGGTAGAAGTATGATGAAAAGAATCTTGCATTAATGTTGTTGTGTTCATTGCCGCCTTCGTATTCAACTCTTAGAGATACTATTCTCTATAGTCACTGTAGATAAAACATCTTATAGTTAGATCTGGAAATCAGGCTGAGGGCCTGGTTGTTTATGGGAGGAACCAAGATAGACATTTTGGTGGAAATATGAGGAACAAATTGAAGTAGAAGGTATGTCATTCTTGTAAAAAGAAAGGACACATTAGAGCTAATTGCTACAATCTAAAAAACAAAAATAGAATGGCTATTACTACTGTAGATAATGGAAAGCAATATGAAAATAAAGAAGAAGCTGATGTTGTAGAAGATGGGCAAAGTGAATGAGAACTTTTTGTGATTTCTGATAGTGATTCCAAATCTTGTGAGGATTGGGTTATTGACTCAAATTGTACGTTTCATATGTGTCCCAACAGGGACTGGTTATGAAGTTTTGAGAGATGTTGTGATTATTAGAAATAACACATCTTGTAAAATAGTTGAAGTTGGTACAGCCAAGACTAGAATGTTTGATATAGCTACCAGTACACTTATTAATGTAAGGTACATTCCAGAACTGAAGAAGAATCTTGTATCTTTGAGTATCCTTGATTCAAAGAAAAATAACAAGAGTCAGGGATAGAGCGAGGGAGGTCCTCTTTAAAATATAGAAAATTTAACACTAGTGAAGGTGAAGTTTTAAAGGTGAGCAGATGTGCTCTTGTTGTCATGAAGGGACATAAAAGCTCCGCTCAATTGTATATTTTGTAGGGTTGTACAATTATAGGGGATGCAGTAGTTACTACTTCTTCCTTGGTAGATGAAGAAGTTACAAAACATTGACATATGTCTTGAGCATATAAGTGAGAATGGTATGCCAGAATTGAGTAGGGAAAGACTTCTTGATGGGCAAATGACCAGTAAATTATAAGCTGGGTGACACAACACAAAGGGAACACTTGAGTATATCCATTCGGATATTTGGGGACCGGCTATGGTGCCTTCTAAAGGAAGTCGTTAATATTTGTTGACAATGATTGGTGATTTCTCCATAAGAATGGGTGTTCTTCTTGAAACAAAAGAGTGTCGTGTTTGCTACATTCAAAGAGTGGAAAACAATGGTTGAGAAGTAGAGTGGAAAGCAAGTAAGATGTCTATACATAGATAATGGATTGAAGTTTTGCTCACATGAATTCAATAGTTTCTGCATGTTATAATGGATCTTGAGATGCTTGATAGTGCTCGAAACTCCACAGCAGAATCGTATAGCAGAAATGATGAATATAACTTTGATGGAAAATATTCGTTGTTTGCTTTCCAATGCTGGATGGCCTAAAACTTTTTGGCTAAAATTGCTACTATAGCTCTTTTCTCATTAATCACTCATCCTCAGTTGTTATTGAGAAAAAGATACCAGAAGAGGTATGGCCTGATAATCCTTCTTGTTATTCTGATTTAAAAATACTTAGGGTGCCTCTCTTATACTCATGTGAATAATGGAAAGTTGGAGCCAAGATCTAGAAAGTGCATCTTTCTTGGTTATAAAAAATTTGTGAATGAATATAAATTGTGGTGTCTGAAAATAGAAATGTCGTGGTTAGTATAGATGTAGTGTTTGATGAACTTACAATGGTTCAAAATTCGCCTCATGGAGATTCTGGTAAAATTGAATAGTTGAATCAAAATACTCAGATGGAGTTGGAAATTAGTTCAGAAGAGAAATCATAGGCTTCATACCAGTCTAGTTCAGAGCTGAAGGAGAGTAACACTTTGCATACTTTGCCTCCACCACCAATAACACTACAGTATTCGATAGCAAAAGATAGACCTCCATAGAAATATAAAGAAACAGACTTGGTAGCTTATGCATTGGTTGTGGATGACAGCATTGATTCCATAGAAGAACCTGCTACATATACAAAAGTAGTCAGTTATAGTGATTCCAGCATATGGTTGATTGTTGTGAAGGAGGAGATGGGGTCACTTAATAAAAATGACACATGGGATTGGATTAAATTACCCAAGGAGAAGAAGGTTATCCTCTACGAGTGGGTGTTCAAAATAAAAGAAGTTGAAGAGGCTAGGTAATAAGCCAGATTGGTAGCAAAGAGTTACAGTGATATTCCAAATGTTGACTTCACGTATGTGTACTCACGAGTTCTAAATTATAGCTTAATTCGAGCTTTGCTTTCTGATTGTGGCCAAGGATGACTTGGTGTTAAGCATATGGACTTCAAGATAATGTTCTTACATAGAAAACTTGAGGAAAACATTTATATGCAACAACAAGAGGTATTCATAGTTATTGGAAAAGAGAACTATGTGTGCTTGTTGAAGAAGTCCTTGTATGGACTAAAGTAGTTACCAAAGTAGTAGTATAAGAGTTTCGATTCATTCATGACTACTCATAACTTTATGAGAAGTAGTTATAATGGTTGTGAGCATTTCAGAAAGTGATGACATGTCAGTTACATATCTACTCTTGTATGTTAATGGCATGTTGATAGCAACCAAATATAATGTAGATATTAAAAAGTTGAAAGCTCAACTCAGTAAAGAGTTTGAAATGAAAGATTTGATGATCTCTAAGTTATCCAGGATAAATTCAAACTAGGATTGGTGTTTTATCCTAGAGAGTGTCTAACACCATAAAATATTATCGATCTTTTTCGTTGGACATTATTGATGGTCTTGATGTGTTCAATAACTATCCATGGGGTTGGATTCGTTTCATGGATACTTTACATGTGTTTAGGAACGAGCATCTGACGTCCAAGTCATTAAAGGTCGAGCACAAATATGATGCCAGTGACCTTCTATTGACTATGCAGGTAAATATTAAACCTTTTGGTTTTGATACTTAATTAGATTTCTATATGCAATAATTATAAGTGTTGTAAAGATGGATATAAGGTTCTATTTTTGCTTTAGGAGGCAAGTGGAAAATCAAAAATAAGGATATGAGGTACCCTCTAATGCATAATTGCAAGACAATGGATATCATAATGTTAAAGATGTATTCGCTATCCTTGATGTTCCTCAAGTGAGTATATATTTGTGTTTTACATTTTATACTTGTTTATTGACTTAATATATAACCATTAACACATTTTAATGTTAATATGTCAGCTCAAACTCGAAGTTCGTACAGAGCCAATGACTATAATCGAAGGACAAATCAGAGTTACTTTTGAGGATTGTGTATGCCACCTAACCAAGATGATCCCTTATTCGATGCTTTTCTAGTTGGATTCGACTATATCATCAGATCATTTGATTGAATGTCTGAGCAAGTACATATCAGCGATGGATGAGAGGATTGCTAGTCACTTGACAAGAACTCTAGGATCTAAGATATGAGATTTACGATTGGAAGTAAGAGTATTTTTATCTGAAGTAGAAGTTTTAGATAAAAAGGTGGATTACATAGTTGAGAATGTAAGACCCCAACATTATACCGTAGGAAGATGATGAGGTTGGACGGGGTGATGGACGAGGGGAATTATGTAGTAAATGATAGAAATGATGGACGGGATGGAGGATGAGAGGATGATAGAAGAGGTGATGGATGAGGTGACTAAGGGATGACTAGAGGTGATGGAGGGATGAAGAGGTAACGAAGGGGATCATGAAGGAGGTGATGAAGGGTAGAACATGTACTTTTAAGGATATGGGACCTAAGGTGTTGGGTAAGAGATTGAGATTGCCATCACATTAGCTTTCCGTTCACAGTCGAGGCAGAGAGGAGAACGTTCATGAACGACATGTATGTTGATCTTTATCATGATGTTGACCCGGTTAAAATGTACTTTTGAAATAGTTTAGAAATCTTTTCCTTGAGTAAATAACTTGTGATTTTGCTAGCGGTGTACTATTTATCACTTAAGAGTTATTTATCAAATTGCTAACTTATTGTCTTTTAAAATCACGCATAAATTGGGGGTGAAAAATATCAATGCCTCATTGGCATGGTTTAAAGATATGAAGAAGAGGGCAGTGTTACTAGTAAATGATGTAAGCATAATTTATAGGATGTTTATTGTTCACATGATATGAGTTGTGATTTATGTTTCATTTTTTGTTGATGTAGCATGTCGAACTAGTGATAGAACTTTTGACTTTTCTGGGCAGGTAATTATGGGCGTGCATTCAAGAATGCTTTTAGTATTGAGAATTCTATGGGAACACTGAGCCGGATAGGTATGTGGTCCTAGCTATATGTTGAAATATGTAAGAGAAAAAGAGCCAAAATTGGGAAAGACATAGAAGGATTGTACACATCTCTACATTCCAATAACTCGCACTAGTTGATTTGTAATTGAGATTGACTTTGTTCTATCCACTATATGTATATGTAGGACTCCGATCATGACCATGTCACACAATGCCAAATGGAGGATATCTTAGATCCATTGGTAGTTATCGTTCCTATGATGGCTAGGATAACAAACATTCAAGTAAAGGATAAACGAAGAAACAACATTCAGTCATTTTTATTTAATTGATATCTAACTATTTACCTATAGGAGTGATTGTAGTATATTTGCAATCAAGTATATCAAATTTCGAAGCATTGGACGTGATAAATCCCTGATCAACTAGACTTACATATCTAATTAGAGGTTGAAGTTGTTGACCTATAGTTGATTTTATCCTTAATATTTTGATCATAACAAAAAGATTAATATTGTTTCTATCAATTGATTTTGAGTCATAATAGTTCAATATTAAAATCAATCAAACATTGTCAAAATCAACACATTATAAATCAGACTCGAAATGAAGATCAAAGTGAAAGTCAAGCATTCAAGTCAAATCATTCGAGATAAGAGCACAAAGATCAAAATCAAGACTGTCAAATCAGGCTCATGAAGAAGGTCAAGATCGAAATATTAAAGACAAACGTCAAGAAAGATCAAGATCAAGAGACTAAGAGCCAAAATGAAAGAAATTTCGAAGCAAGATCAAAGACTAGACTTTTGAGATCATATGTAAAGGTATAACACTTTGATCTTGTTTTGTACACGAAGAGTTATTTTCATATCATTTGTATAAAATATTTTTTATCAAAAGTGTATTGATTTTTCAAAATGATACTTTAACTTAGATCATATTTCTAAAAAAAAAGTCAACGATCGACCGGTTGAAATTGGCGGTCGATCGAACTTCTCCAATGATCCAAAATTTGACTATTTTGACTGACAAACGGTTATATCAATCATCCAAAAGCTGACGGTCGACCGGAATGGTCATCCGATTTGGCAGAATTTATTGCGTTTTGATTGTTATAAATATACTATTTCACTTTGCATTCATAAAACTTGAAGAATGCTTTCTGGATAAATATATTTGAAAAATCCTCTTTGAGCTTACATTTTTATATTCATTTCATTTATTTTTTCATAACAAACACTTTGATTGTTGAATCAAACTTCTTGAATTATTTATCTTATCTCTCTTTGTGCTTTATTTATCTATATCATTTTAAAAGAGATATATTTTTGAAAAAGATATTTGTACTTACATTGCATAAACTTTTTATACTTCTTTATATTGAAACTTTAATTGAATCAAACTTGTAAACACCATATTCATCAAAGTTTCTAACTCTTAGTATTTATTTTATCACAAATTATTCATTGAAAGAGAGATATATTTTTGAAGAAGATTTTTGCACTTGCATTGCATAAACTTTTCTTCTTCATATTGAAACTTTGATTGATTGAACTAAACTTGCAAAATCATCATATTCATCAAAAAAATTCATCTAACACTTGAGCTATCATTTATTACTATTCATTAAAGTCTCTCTTAGTACTTAATTTGTTTGTATTATTTATCGAGAGAGAAATCTCATTGTAAAATCACTTTGATAAGATGTGTGTCGTGTTGAAGTTCCTTAAAGATCAACATTATATAAGGATCGGTACTCTTTGTTGTAAGTCACCGTGTGGGTCATATTGAGGTCCCATAAAGCTCAACATTGTATAAGAATCGGTGCTTCTTGTTTGTAAGTCACCGGAAGCGTCGTAAAGGGTTGTTGGATTGCACCATAAGTCAATCAACATACTAAAACCTTACTCATGTCGGAGAGCTTGGTAACGAAGGACGTAGATCATTGCTTTGAATCGAACCTTCACAATTATATCGTTTACATCATCAATCCCTTTTACTTGACGTCTTTATATTGCTCAAATTGCTCGTACTTAATTATCTTTGTATTTGTGCATGTTTTTTGAATTGTTATATTTGCTAGTATATTGTTTAAGATTTG